>CAUYON010031984.1:0-72243 GCA_963573935.1 Arctocebus calabarensis
TTTTTTTTTTTGAGACAGAGCCTCAAGCTGTCACCCCGGATAGAGTGCTGTGGCATCACAGCTCACAGCAACCTCCGATTCCTGGGCTTAAGCGAGTCTCCTGCCTCTGCCTCCCAAGTAGTTGGGACTACAGGCGCCTGCCACAACGCCTGGTCATTTTTTTTTTTTGGTAGCAGCTGTCATTGTTGTTTGGTGGGCCTGGGCTGGATTTGAACCCGCCAGCTCAGGTGTACGTGGCTGGCGCCTTAGTCACCGAGCCAATATACAGGTACATTTTTATAACCTCATGATCTGTGGTGGTGCCATTACTATGCTTATTATTATGCATGAGGAAACTAAGGCTAAGTAACTTGTCCAAGATCTTATAGCCTATAAACAGCAGAGACAGCCAAAAACCTATTTTTTTGACTCTAAAATCTAAGCTATTATTAGTTGCTATACCTCTATGCTTCTGTGAAAGTGAAGAAAAGGAAAAATAGCTTTTTTGCCTATACCTTTATGACTCTGACACAGCTAAACTTTCCCAAGTAGCTAAAATATTCCCCATTCTAGATACTAAAGTCAATAATTTCGAATAGTCCCCCCCAAACAGAGACTATGTTCTGTCATATCCTACTAAAACAAAAATTCAGACTAAGGAAACTCCTTTTTGTAGACATTATTTGTTCTAGCTCTGAGATGTATCTTTATGCTGCTTACTTTAGCTTGCAATATGTTCCCAACACCCACCTTTTAAGTTTTTAAAATGGTATTTCAATTTTTCCTTCAGTTTATATGTTCAGCCACCTGTACACTTCCTTTATGCTTCTCTGAAGAGAAGGAAAAATACCTTTTTTCTAAGACTATATTAACAGAGTGGTGCAGATTATTGGGGTAATATATTTTAACAAGTAGCTCATTGAACAGACTTGCTTTCTATAATAATTGATTACAGCTCTCGTTGGAACACTACCCCAGGGAAATGATGGTCCTGGTTTTTCTATTCTTCCTTTTATCCGCCGTCTATTCTGCTTGGTCTGAGAATGTACCAAACTAGGGTTAAGCTAACCAATGGAAGAATGTTAGGCAGGAAGGGACTGCACTAATCAGCTCAACTGATTCCTTTTCAGAGACAGTCCAAATCTACAGACTGATTTACTGAGGTGCATCTGTACCTGTGCTGTCCCATTATTTAAGACTCTAGAGTTATCATGTGAATAGTACACCTGATGGCTAATGGAAATTTCTGGAATGGTTTTAAGCGTGAGGAACAAGAGGGCCCAGTGTTAAGAGGTCAGTTCTGGGGAAAGATTACTTGGAGTCCTACCATCAGCTATGAGATCTTGGGCAAATTACATTAATTTTCTGTGACTCAATTTCCTTGACTGCAGTTGAGGAATCATTACCTATCTCGCTTGAGGACTAGATGAGCTATTCCACCAACAGCATTCACGCCTGCCGTTCGACTCAGGCTGGCAGGGGGCGGCTGGCCAGAATCAGACACTAACGCGACACAGGTGAGACCTGTTTCCTTGCGGGTCTGGCCTCCTGCAAGGCCCAGGTGGGGCTTGAGAGTGACTGGAAGGTCAGACCTCGTTAGTGCTGTCAAGTTTGGGTTTTACACAGCAGTCTAAAAGACAAAGGAACTTCTTGGCTAGGTCCCTTTTTTGGATGGTCGGCCTACTCGTTCCCGATCCCAGCTTTGTCCCCAACTTCCCCGGGCGTTGGCTCAGTCGCGGCCCTCACATCTCCCCTTTGTTTGGCTGCCACTCGCACCCCTTTGCTGTCCACTGTCTTACACAGCGGTAAGGGGGACACTACACTCTTCACGAGGAGAAACAAAAGGGGTTGGGGGGAAGACGCCCCGACACACTCCCCCTCGGGGACGCGCTCCGCGCCGCCGCGTTCGCCCTCCCCAGGCCGCCGCGGCCCCCGGCCCGGGTCCTCGGCACGGGGGTGGGGCGCGGCGCGGACGGCGCCCTCTGATTCGCTGCGGGCGTCGGGGCGCCGCGCTGCGATTGGGCCGCGGGGCTGTCTGGCGCGAGAGCGCGCGAGGTGGGGAGGGGGCGCTGGAAGCTGCTGGAAGTCGGGGGCGGGGGATGCGGCGGGGGCGGTGGGGGCAGCGGGGCGGGGCGGCGGAGTCGGCGGAGTCGGCGGGAGGGGCCGTGCCGGAGTCTGGCGGTCGGGGGCGGCCGGGGGCGGCGAGCGGCGGGTGGCGGGCGGAGGGGAGGTGCGAGGCGGGCGCCGCCCCCGGCCCCTCCCCGCCCCGCCCCGCGCTGCTCTCCGACCGCGGGCGGCCCAGGGGCGGGCGCGCCGCTGCATCCCCATCCTCGTCGCCGCCCGGCACAGCGCGAGCGGGCGAGCGGGCGGCCGGAGCGCCGAGGCCCCGCCATGGCCACCACCAGCACCACGGGCTCCACCCTGCTGCAGCCCCTGAGCAACGCCGTGCAGCTGCCCATCGACCAGGTACCCCGGGGCGCCCCCGCCAGCCCTCTGGGCCGCGGTGCCACCCGCCCGGGGGCCCGGGAGGAGGGTGGGGGCTGGGGTCGGGTGCCTGGGTGCCACTCTGCCAGCCGGCCTGGGAGGGAGGGGGCGGCAAGCCTGTTACCGTGTTATTGTCCCATAGCCCCTGGTTCCAGGCTGCCCTCTGCTCGGCGTGCGCCCCTTTCCTTCCCCGGCCCCAGGCGGGGGTGGGCACGACGCTGGTGTGCGCGGCAGCCCGCTGGGGGGGCGCTTGACCTCGACGTGCGCCAGGGCATGCTTGCCCCTGCTGTCCGCGGCTGCAGCGTTCGGGCCCGCGACCGGGTCCCGGAGCCGCCCCCGGCGCACATGGACCGGAGTGTAGACCGGGTGCAGAAGGCCGCGGCCCGGGGAAGCCGGCGGCTGTGCCCTGCCCGCGTGTGGCGCCGAGCGAGCCTCCCGGGGCCCGACGCCCGGGTCTGGGTGTGAAGGGCGCTTCGGAGACGGCGCGGATGGGCGTGAGGGTCCGGCGAGGCTCCGGGGGTACTGCGCTTTGGGGACAGTTTGTGTTGAAGTGCGGTTTCAGAGAAGTGCAGAGGCGATGGGGAAAAGTCAGAGTGGGTGCATCCCAGGATTCTAGCTGAGAAAGTTGCAACCTTGTGGCTGAAAGCGGCCACCCTGCCTCCTCCAGCCCTCAGACACTCCTTTGACGACGTCCAGGGAGGGGTGGTATTTAAATGAGGCCAAAGCAGTGCGATTGTTTAAAGGGCTTAGGGATTACTGAGAAATAAACTGTATTGTGTTGGGAAAAGCTGCGCCATTTTTTATCTAGGAAAGAAAGTTTGGGAGTATTTTATTAGGACAGTGAGATGTAGGGAAGTTGTTGATGGGTTATATTTAGGTAATTGCTGTAGCCCCAGGCCAAAGGTAATTGGGAATTTTACTTGCTAGTATTCTAGAGTACTTGATCTACGAGCGTTTGTGCTTTAGGAGGGATGCTGGTTCACCGTCCTTGGATCGAATGCGTTGCTGTTATTTAGTACGCAAGGATTTCATGTATAATACAGGATTCCTCCATATCCAGACTCCTTTTCATGACAGCAGGCTGGAAACCTCACGTTAAGATATTATCTGCTTTGTGCTTTACTGTTTTAAATAAAATAGACTGAAGTATGTCGGAATTAAAAATTTCTGCCTTCTGTTGAAATCTGAATTCCTTTCTCATATTTTGGTCATAACTTTTGGTTGATAGTAAAGCACCTCCCTCCTCCTGTCTTGTATAGTAGTTATAATGCGCATCGCGCTAATAAAGTACCAGTAGTGAAATTGATGGTGTGTTTTAAGAAAATACTGTAATGTCTATTAATAAAGATCAGAAACTAGGGCTTTTTTCGTCTTCTCAGTCCTATGCAGGATTCTCACTGTTTTCCAAAATGAAGTGCAGTGTGTGACCTTTTAAGCGTTTTACACCCCCGACTTAAAATAGGTTGCTACCAGTGTACTAGAAAACGCAGGGTTGGGTATTTGTTAAACCATTCTCTTGCTGATGAAGAGCAAGGGAGATAAGCTTATACCTTTATATTTCTTTTTGGAAGATATATATATATATTCATATTCTTTCTCTGCCATAGGCCTAAACCTGCCTACTATGATAAAATATTTTCTTTACTATGCTAATAAAACCTTTTATCTAAGGTTTGTAACTTTAAAGTGGCTTAATATTAACAAACTGATTTAAATATCTCAATAATCAGATTAAGTTTTTTTTCAGGACTGAAACAGGAGAATGAGAGGAAAGTGACTGAACTTAAAACATTTTTGACTTTTCTTCTTTATTAGCAAATGGTCTTAATTTGATAGTTTGGAATGACTCTAAGTTTGTAGAGCCTTTTTTTTTTTTTTTGAGACAGAGCCTCAAGCTGTCACCCTGGATAGAGTACTATGGCGTCACAGTTTACAGCAACCTCCAATTCCTGGGCTCAAGCAAGCCTCCTGCCTCCGCCTCCCAAGTAGCTGGGACTACAGCTGCCCCCCCAGAACGCCCGGCTATTTTTTGGTTGCAGCAATCAATCGTTGTTTGGCGGGCCCCAGGGCTGGATTCGAACCCGCCAGCTCAGGTGTACATGGCTGGCGCCTTAGCCCGTTGAGCCACAGGCGCCGAGCCTGTAGAGCCTTTTATAACCCTGAATTTTTTTTTTTTTTTTTTGTAGATACAGAGTCTCACTTTAACCCCCGGGGTAGAGTGCCGTGGCGTCACACTGCTCACAGCAACCTCCAGCTCTTGGGCTTAAGCGATTCTCTTGCCTCAGCCTCCCGAGTAGCTGGGACTACAGGCGCCCGCCACAGCGCCCGGCTATTTTTTTGTTTTGCAGTTCGACCAAGGCCGGGCTTGAACCCGCCACCTTCAGTATATGGGGCCGGTGCCTTACTCGCTGAGCCACAGGAGCCGCCCAAACGTAGGTTATTTTTTTATCATGAAATATTAGGTTGAATGATATGAATTGCCATTTTGTAGGTTAAAAATGATTGAATATTAGTCTGGGTGCAGTGGCTCATGCCTGTAATCCTAGCACTGAAAGGCCAAGACAGAATGATCACTTGAGCTCAGGAGTTCAAGACCAGCCTGAAAAAGAGCAAGACCCCCATCTCTACTAAAAATAGGAAAAAAATCAGAGACTCCTACCCAAACTAGCCAGCTGTTGTGGTGGGCACCTATAGTTCCAACTACTTGGGAGGCTGAGACAAGAGGAACTCTTGCGTTTGAGGTTGCTGTGAGCTATGCCACAGAATGCTACCCAAGGTGACTAAGTGAGATTCTACCTCAAAAAGAAGAAGAGGAAGAAGCACTGTTGATTTCTCTGATCTATAAACATACACAGTTCACCTTTTTTTAACTTCTAAAATAGGACAAGACTCTACATTGAATTTTGTGATCTGCTTTTTGATTTAACACTATATGGTCTCCATCTTTCCATGTCATGAACTATTCATCTAAGGAATCATTTTGTAAGGCTGTGCAGTATTCCATCATAGGGAATGGCAGAGCTTATTTACATTTCTATGGCCGTTCTACATTTGGATTGTTTCCTACATTTATTCATTCTTCTACTTTATACTACAATGAGAACCCAGTGCCAACATTCAGCCAATTGGTACCAATACAGTAATACAGCCTGTCCCAACTAGTGAGTGCACATGTCGGTCATTAAATATTTTAATATCACCTCTGGAAACAACTTTATGTAAATCCATGCATTACTTGGAATTCTTATTAAAATTATTAGAATTTCTGAGTTCTATACATTGAGCACTTCTAGAGGTTTTTGCTATATTTTGACAATTGACTTCTAGGAAATAAAGAAATAATAAAATATAAAGAAATATAAAGTAATAGTTTATACCAGGTTAGACCGCCCTTCTGAGCTCAGATCTTCTGGGGCATTTGTTCAAGAAGTTTGTTGAGAAAAGAAAAGAAACAGAGTTTTGTTTGAAACAGTTGAAGATAGACATAGACGTAGATATGAACACAGAGATAGAGTGCATTAATTAGGGTTCTGGCAAGAAACAACAGGATTTTCAGATGAGGAAGTTAAGAGTATACTAAATGGACCATTTAAAAAGTGTGAGCAGGGTTAGGGACAACTGATAAGGATGGTGAAGCACCTTGAGGCTAGCAAGAGCTGGAACTTCACTCATAAACCAGATGAGCAAGGAGCAGAATCAGTTACTGGTCCTGAAGAGAGCTGCAGCTGTATGGGGGCTACAGTAAAGGGATGCCCAAGAGGAGGTGCAGTATGTTCTCCTATGTGGGAACACAGCCCCTGCCAACTCACAGCCCAGCAGGGAGATCATCAGGAGAATAGACGTGACCTCATTCTCCTCCCAACTTCCTCAGACCTCCTACTAGGGCCTCCCATTGGCTGAACCCAACTGGAAGACAGAGGGAGCCAGCTGACCGAGTGGTTGAAGAGCAGCCTTCCAGGATACAGACCAGACTGAATCTAGACAAGCAGGTAAAGGGCACACACCAGGCACTGCCCTCACCATAGACATAGGCTTTGGTTCTTAGTTTTAAATCAGAATTTGAAGACAAAGGAAAGAATGAGTGAAGGAAAAGAAATTAAATATAGTGAGGAAACAAAATTGAAATTCCAATCCTGTCTTTCTCTTACTGTAGGGTATCTGAGACACAGGGAGGTATGAGTCAGAGCTTGTCTCCCCCAAGAGCTTCATGGATGAGGTTTCACACTTGCTAACTCCTGCAAGCCACTCCTGATAGAAGGTTGGAACATTTTCAGTAGCACCCAGGCCTAGGGAGGATAAGCTGGGTTTGCTGGGAGAAGAAGGTAATCTTATATCACTTTCATCCTTATGAAAACTCATTCTGCTTTTATTTTAAGTGCTTATTATGAATTCTCCAGTGGGTTAAAAAGCATAAGAGATGGGTTTTTGATGTCAATAGAAAAAAAAAAATCCCTTAACTCCTGGAATAAATGATGCTTTTGTTTTGGCTTTCTGTTTTCCAAAAAGGCCATCTGTTTTCATAAACATAAATGAGGATCTCTAGCCACCTTTTCCCTTATAACCCTCCATCTCCTTGCACAAATGACAACATTCCCTTCGTGATTCATTCCTCAAGACATTCTTCTGGGCTAAATGCGGCTGCTAAATTTGTACTTCAGTTTTCACTGTGAGTCCCACATGATCCCTGCTCAGGCGGCAACTGCACTGTCACAGCTTTCATTTCTCCAGTCCCAGATTGTTATACCCCTGGGTTGCCAGCAGCTCTGCACTGGGCTTTATGCAACTGGATTACTCCTGTTTCTCAAGGGGTATTTGAGGTCTTTGAGGCAGCCCAATAAATAGTATCCTCTTCTCCACCTGAGTTCTGAACACATTGGTAAGTAAACAAAGGGTGGCAGATGGAAGCCCAAATTCCATGTTATTATTGATAATGAATAACTTAGCTTGGTGTCAGAGCCAAATAGACTTGATAATTGGACCCAGAATTAGGCAGACTGAGCCACCTGGTCATGGGCTATGCTGGGTAAGGCAGAAGATGTGCCAGCCCCTGGAGGACCACTGAAAAGTGTTTCCAGCTGCCAACTGGAAGGAGGGTGGGGCTCAACCCAGCATATCCTACTTATCCTTCCTCAGTTTACCTCCAAAGTAACTCACACCATTACCTATGTCCAAAAGGACAGAGAGAGTTCAGGAGGGACATGAACAGGGCTTCCTTCCTATAGAAATAAATATCAAGAATTAGGATGAAGTTTCCCTTGCAACAATGACATGGGCAACATAGAAGTTAAAAATAAACCTTGCCTGAGCTTCGTCTATAAGATGTACTGAGCAAATCCTCATTGATTGTGTGTTCAGTAATTTAACAAATACTCATCGAACAAAGATATAGGGCCCAAAACAAGGAGTTCAGCTTTTGATTCTTGGTAGAGAACTGCTAGAAAATTCTAAACAAGAGAAAAATGTGACTTGCTTTATACTTTGGAAAAAGTACACTGGTTGGTTTTGGGATAGTGGATTATAAGAGACACAAGAATGGGTTGACATGCTCTTGCTGCTGCCCAGGTGAGAAGGCATGATGCCTAAGACTAGGGTGAAATCAGAGAAGGACACATAGGATACAGCTTGCAGGCAGAGTTAGCAGGATTTGCTGATGAATGGGGATGGGTGGTGAGGGAAAGAAAAGAATCGGGCGTGACCTGGGTTTTATTTGAACAACTGAATAGATAGAAGGAAAGCAGACAGGGAGGGGCAGTCTGGGGACTTGGTCGAACAAATGGGTAACTGAATGAATAATGGTGTCCTTTGGTCACCCAGACTCTTGTGGAGGTTGGAGCAGACTGGTCATACCTCCCTGTTTGCCTAGGACAGCCTGGTTTACACTTGCTGACCCAGTGTAATTGTTACGGACGCTTCCCATCACCCTCAAACGCGACCTTCTTTGGATGATGAGGTACTTGGTCGCCCTAGCTTAGAGAGAATTTTGAGCTTGTAGAGAATTGTTAGAAAAGTGCTTTGAAATGTGAAAAACACTATATAATTGTAAAATGTCAATCAGCATTAGCTATGTTAATGAAGATTTGTCCAAAAGCTGAACCTCCTTTGCTCATTAACTTATGCAATGATTTCAGGTTACATTCTGCTGCTGTCTGATCATCTTCTGTGACAGGTGGCTCCCACCCTGCTTCCCACATCCACCTTCTCCTCCTCTCTCCAGCCTATTCCCCCAGTGGCTAATGATTTCTAAAATACCATATTGAGTTGGCCTAGGATACTCTGTATTTGAAGGAGCCCAATGGTTACTCGTTATGTAGATCAAAGGTTTTATTTAGGTACTGACCACTTGCTTGCTGCTCTATAGCTTGTTCATAGCCAGGTTTCCCTCTAGGAAGGCACAGTCTTGGAAGATAACCCACATTCATCCCAGCTCTCAAAATACTCTGTGAAATGAAAGATCCACTTTCAGCTGCCTGCCCTTCTTCAGAATGTCTAAATATATCACTGTGCCTCCAGAGGCTTTAGCATTTCACACAAATGCCACAGCTCTGTGTGCTTGTTGGTTGGGGTGTGTTGATATTTAGAGAAAGGCATTTGTAGACACCCAAGTTCTAGTACCGCTCTACCTCTTCCCTGCTGGGGGACCCTGACAAAAATATTTACCCTCTCTGGACCTTTTATCTCACTCTAGGGGGAAGGCATATCTCTAATAGCTGTGATTGCATGCACCTTAATGCTTATTATCCACAATGCAGCAGGAAAAAGTGCTTCATGGCCATGCTTATGGGGCTAGGGAGTGATATCATTGATTCTCAAGTCAAATTTAAACCGACCAAGCCTTCACACAGAGGTGGGTGTGGAAGCCATCTGTGGTCCTCTCCATTCCCTTTTCTCAGACTCCCCTTCATCTATTAGTTTGCTAGGCTGCTGTCACAAAGTGCCGCAATCTGGGTGGCTTAAACCACAGATGTGTGTCTGGGGGCCAGAAGGCCAAGAGACAGGTGTCACCAGGGTGGCTCCTTCTGAGGCAGTGAGGAAGAATTTGTTCTCTGCCTGCCCAGTAGCTTCTGGGGGCTTGCTGGGTATTCTTGGTGTTCCTTGGCATAGGGAAGAATCACCCCAATCTCTGCTTTCATCTTCACATGGAATTCTCCCTGTGTGATGCTTATGTCCATGTTTCCCCTTTATAGATGAACACCAGCTCTGCTGGATTAGGGGCTCACCCTACTTGGGTATGATCTCATCCCAACTTAACAATGTTTACATCTGCAGTGACCCTACTTCCTTGGAGGTTTTTTTGGGGGGAGGACACAGTTTAACCCATGGTTCCTCCCCCTCCCAAGTATGGAAGAGCTCTGTTACTGTTCCATTCACTGCTGTAGTTGCCACTGGCTTGCCCATGGTTGCTGGCCGGTGGCAGTCTGTCCAGTGCTGGGTTCCTGATGTGGCAAAGTTTTACCTTCCCAGCTTCCTACCTAAGCCTGCATGACCCTTGGAAGGAGAGGGGTCCACTTGGTGCTATATTTTGCCCCTAGTATTCCCCACTAGACTCCTGAGACCACCAGCTCTTAGCACCATCCCTCTCCCAATACTCCAGAGTCTCATAGTCTCAGAGATTATGTTCAGAGCAGGTGGACTGGAGCTGGAGAGAGCTTATAGAATGACATAAAGCCAGCCAGCTCTTTTTGGGATAAAGATCCCCAGACACTAGATAGTCAAAGTCCAGTTACATTTTTCCTTAAAATAGGAAAAAACTTACCTTTCTTCCAAATTAATCTGCCAGGGTCCCCTGCCCTATAGGCCACTGCATACAAAGTCGAACACAACACGATTTCTGGCCTCAAAGAATTCCCAGTGGTAGTTGGTTTTAAGTACACACAGTCTGCCAGAGAAGGGCAGTGACCTGCCCAAGGTCATGCAGCTGGTATGTGTCAGCAATTAGGATGAAGATCCCTGTCTGCTAGTTTGTTCCTTGTTCATGCTCAAAGTCTGTGTGGCTTCTGATCTTTATACTGGGAAGTTCTGAACACATCCCCTTTGCTGACTGATACGTGTGTTTGCCTTTGCCCTGGTATCTGGCCACAGTGGAATTGGCAGTGGCTTGTGGTTAAGTATTGGTCTCATCATCCTTTGGGAGGACAAGGGGGGTCAAACCTCATGGTCTGACACTGGATCTTGAAAAGAAAACCACCTCAGCGAGCCCGAGCATGACCAGAGATTTGCTAAATCACCAGTCTCTTGGGGAGCTTCAGTTACTACAGCATAAAGAGGCAGCTTGGTGGAAGAGGAAGGCTCTGGAGACCAGGGTCTGCATTCCATGGCCAGTGTGCTCTGGCTCTGAGATTCTGGGCAAGTTACTTAGCCTCCTCAACTCCAGAACCTTCCCTCTTGCGATCCTCCTCCTTAAGGAGAAGCTTCTAGTCAGGTCCCAACTGCCACTGAGGCCAAAAGCCTGGGCATAATTCCCAAATGTGTCAGTGTATCCATTGTCTATTGCTGGATAACAAATGACTCAAAACCAGGTGGTTTAAATCAACAGCTATTTATTATTGCTCCCCAGTCTGTGAGTCAGCTGGGCAGTTTTGCTGACCTAGATGGAGCTTGGCTGGGCTCACGCATCTGAAGGCAGCCTGGGTGAACAGCTATCCCCATTTTCCTGGGACTCAAGGAGTTCCTGGGGTGTTTGACTTTCAGTTTTAAAATTAGGAAAGTTCTAGGCAAAAGGGGATGGAGTTGGTCAGCTGGTGGATCAAGTGAGGACTGATTGTCATCTGAGGCAAAGAAGTGGGATAGGGGTGGGGGCCTGGGACGTATGCCTAATGTCGTCCAGCAGACTAACCTGGGCTGTTCATATGGAAGCTGAACAAAGTTCCAAGAGAACAGGTAGACATGAGCAAGGTCTCCTGAGGTCTAAGCTCAGAACTCACACACCATCACTCTGCCTCCTACTTTTGGTCAAAGGAAGTCACAGGGTGAGCCAAGAGTTAACATGTAAGGAACTAGATCCCACCTCTTCCGGGAGGAGCTGCAGAGTCACACTGCAAAGGTGGGATGTGGATACAAAGGGGGGAAGAGTTGTGTCAATATTACAATCTTCTGCAAGCACCAAGAGCTTTGCTTTCTTCAGTGGTCAGCGACCATGTCTACCAGCTATTAGGATACCAGGAGCCAGGAGTGTCTTCCTGAACACTCATGTCTCTATGTCTTGCTTTTTCTCCTCTCCCCTTATTAAATGGAGCCCCCCCCCCCGACCTCCAGGCTGGTTTAGCATCCCCTCACATCCCATAAGGGTCCAGGTGAGGAGACGGGCCTGAGCAAGGGTGCTGGCCATGTATGAAGAAACAGGCAGGGAAGGAGGGGAAGAGTCAGGACACAGAGAAAGACTGGTGTGGGCTGAGGGTGAGGGGTGAGTAGAGGAGAAGCCCAGGTCTGTCCGACTCTTCCCTCTCTGAACCAGCCTCTGTGTCCTCAGGGCCTGCAGGACTGTTGCTGGGGCCCCAATGATGAGCACACAGAGAGATTCAACCTGCCTCTCACAACCAGCAACCTGCCTGTCCCAGCATCATGGGCTTCAGTGATCATACTGCTAGGTGCCCACACTGTGTGGTCTGGGAGCTCAATGACCTTAGAGAAGCAGACCTGTGTCTGCATCTTAGCACCCCCCTGAGGATGTGGCACATAGTAAGTGCTTGAGAGATTGCCAAGGATGGGCTTGAGAGCCAGCAGGAACAAAGGCCACAGAATCTTTATCCTGGCCCCTCTAAGCAAGCTCAGAGCCTGTGTCAAGGTCCTGTCAGCAGCAGACGTCAGCAGCTCCCTGCTCCCGCATGCCAGGCACAAGACGGTGATCTAACTGTGGCCCCAGCTCTGCAAACCAGCAGATGCTTTTTTTGTACTGGCACCATCTAGGGTGAGAGTCTGCGCACAGAATGACAGTAACGGTGTGGGTATCAGTGAGGAAGTCAGACCTGAGTCAGGCTCTGCCTGCCACACGGTTATGACTCATTTTTTCAGAATCTCTGTGTGTGCTCATCGTTGGGGCCCCAGCAACAGTCCTGCAGGCCCTGAGGACACAGAGGCTGGTTCAGAGAGGGAAGAGCCGGACAGACCTGGGCTTCTCCTCTACTCACCCCTCACCCTCAGCCCACACCAGTCTTTCTCTGTGTCCTGACTCTTGCCCTCCTTCCCTGCCCACTTCTCCATCCATGGCCCTTGCTCAGGCCCAGCCCCTCGCCTGGAGGCTTCTCACAGTCAGAGTCTACTTTCGACAATGTGTGAGAATGTGGCAATTACCAGCAAGACTCGGGAGCCAAACTACCCAGTTTCTGCCTCTCCTGGCCTTGATTTTCTCAACTTTGTGTGTCCCCCATTTTCACTTGTAGACAGAGGATAATGATGACATCTGTGTCTAAGGTTGCTGTGAGGTTTAGCCGAGCTGATGTGTAGGAAGTGCCCATTGAGAACGTTCTCTGGTGCAGGTTAGAGCTTTGTACTGTTAGCCACCAGTGTTACCAGCTCCTCCCCGTCTCAGACCCACGCTTTTCCTTTTAGCCTGTTGGTACAGTTGGGTGAAGGGGAATTCTGTCCTCCCAGCAGTGAGGAGGGGGCCCTTGGGTGTGTGCTCCACAGGCTGGTTCTTAAGATTAAACACACTGCCTTCACCCAGGGACGTGGTCTCAGGGCCTTCGTGGCAGAAGGCCAAATCTGAGCACGCAGAGACAGCCGTGTCTCCGGATCTCTGCCCAGTCCTATAGAAACAGCTCCGCCAGGGCCATCAAACCGTCAGTCTTGTGTGGACATGGACTACAGCTGCCCACATGGCTGCGTGGCAAACAGCCAGCTGGTGCCAGGGAGGGCTGAGCCTACAAGCCCAATAACCAAATCAGACGAGGGATCAAGCAGCCAATGGCGCGAAGGGTGACCATCAGCTGGCCATTTCTTCTCTTTCTCTCAGACTTACTTCCAAATCTGCAAAATGAGGCTAATAAAGATAGAATAAGTATTGAGGTTGCAAGGAATCCAGAAAAATAATACCCATCTTCCTGGCCTACATCCAACATTAATCAAGATGGAGAGGACTCAGACAGATAATAATAATAGCAAACACTTATGTAACATTGTTGCCACCAGTTAAGCACAGACACTTGCTCAGCACTTCCCATTTGTTCTAAGCCCTTTAATTCTCACAACAATTCTAGAAGGTAGGTGCTATTACTGTCCCCCTTTTACAGATGAAGACACCAAGGCACTGAAAGTGTAATTCATTTGCCCCACATCACACAGCTAGTAACTGGCCCTGCAGGACCTAATGCTGGGTGCTCTGGCCGCAGGGGCTGCAGTCTTGACCACCACACCGTACCAGTTCCGAGAGCCGCCCCACACTCTGGCTTTAGATCTACAGCCAGAGGCCTTGCTGAGACGTCAGCCTGTCTGCAAGGCAGACTTAGGCAATTCCACCAAGGAGAGGAAAGGAAGTTTGCTTTCTGGAGGCCATCTCCACTTCCTTCTCCCAAACCCACCTGTTCAATAGCTGTCATTCCTCCCAGAGACTCTATGCATTCCTCGGTGCTGCTACAACAAATTACCACAAACTTGGTGGCTTAAAACAATAAGAATTTATGCTCTTACAGTTGTAGAAATCAAAGTCCTCAGTCCACATGTGCAACAGTGTCGGTTCCTTCTGGCGGCTCTGAGAGAGAATTGGTCTTGTGCTTATCTCCCAGTGTCTGGTGGCATCAGTGATCCTTGGTGCCCTTTGCTTGTAGTCACGCCAGTCTGCACCTCCACCTTCACTGGGCTTTCCCCTCCATGTCTCTGTATGTCCTTCTCTGTCTTAAAAAAAAAAAAGTCTCATCACTCTACGGTCCACTCTAATCCACCGTGGTCTCATTCCTATGCTATTTTAATTACATAAAGCATATTTCCAAGATCATATTCTGAGGTTCCCAGTGGAAGTGAATTGTGAGGAGACACTTCTCAACCACAAAATAGAAAAATAAGAAAGGGAGTGAGAGAAGGCAAGAGTGTTCCTCCAAAGGAAGTTTCTCCACAAGGGCAAAGAAATTTCTGCCTGGGATTAGCAGACACTGGCTAGGCTGCTTTAACAGAGCTCAACACAGCAGTGGCCAAACATAACTGAAGCTTGCTTCTCTCACACAGAAAATCTCAGCTGGGGTGGGGGCCAGGGTAGGGGGTGGGGAGATGTTCTGCTTCGCAAGGATGTTCAGGGACCAGGGCTGCTTCTGTCTTATTCCACTACCCTAAAACAAAGATGGCTCACTGAACAGGGCCCCCCTTTAGTAAGCAGGTGGCAGAAGAGGAAGTGGAGGGCATCCAGCTTCTTTCTAAGGACACAGTCAGGAAGTTACCCATACACCTGCACTCATACCGTGGGTCACACCTCGCTGCAAGGGAATCTGGGAAATCTAGCCTTTGGCTGAGAAGTCATGGGACCAGCTAAAACTCAGAGAATTCTACCAGGTGTCCCCACAGGGCAACAGTTCTCAACCTGTGTGTCGTGACCCACAGGAACTGTATTAAAGGGTCACAGCATTAGGAAGGTTGAGAACCACTGCCATAGGGGGATATACATAGGGAAATGGGGAAATTGTATCTAATTGTACCTTTATTGACAAAATAAAGGCACAAAATTTTACAAGATATTTACAAAATATTTTCTATGTGTTGACCCATCTCTTCCTACACACATGGTGAACACATTCCAAGATATCTTATTTCCTTTGTATGGTGAGATTGGTCGTTGAGAAACAATTCACATGAAGCATGGGAAGTACGGGCATGTGGTAAGAGGTCAGTACATTGTGATTTTGACCTTCTGCCATGTTGTTGCCTACATCTTCTCACTGGTCATGTGCCAGAAGCCTCTGCATTCTCCCCGGCCCTCTTACCTGTCACTGCTGTCACCCGAGCCAGGCTAGGCACAGCTCCATAGTCTTGAGATGGGCTGCTTATCTTCACTCTCCTTACCCTGGTTCCCAAAGTCTGGTGCTCTCTGGATGCCCCCATGCCCAGCTCAGCCCTAGACCCCAGGTTGCAAAGTCCTAGATTGAGGAGGCTCTGTAAATCTCCTGAGTACTGACTGCAAGGAATACCCTGTGTCTAGAATCTGTCCCCCCAGGCATGTATCCCAGGAATACCCCGTGTCTAGAATCTGTCCCCCCCAGCCTATTGCATGTGGTTGCCTTCCTGTATGTCAAAGGAGTTTGTGGAAAGAATTTTCAGGTATTCGAGAGTGAAAGTCAAAACAGTAATTCCAAGAACATCTGTTTCTGAGTGGAAAGCATATCCCCTGCACACCAGGAGACATGCCTGCACAGTTCAGCAAGCGGGATGTTAAAATGGAAGAGAATGTTCTGGCAGTGAGGACTAATGGACCCAGCCGTGATGGAGGCTCTGCCTCCTGGTAAGATGCTGCACTGGGGAATAGGAGGAAGGGGGCAGATGGGGAGTGAGTGAGTGAGAGAGAGAATGAATTCGTGGAGAGGGAGTGAGTAAAGGAAAGAATGAGTGGAAAGGGTGAATGAATGAGTGAGTTAATGACTGAATACATGAAGAAATAAATAAGTAAAAAGATGAATCAATGAATGTATAAGTGAGTAAGTGAATGCATGAAAATGTGAACTTGAGTGAATGAATGAGTGGAAATTTGGGGCAATGAATATGAAGGAGCAAGTGAATAAGTGCAAACGAGTGAGTGAATCGAAAAATAAGTACCGATGAGTAAGTAGTGGAATGAATGACTGAAGCAGTGATGGGCCAGCAGCTGAGTCCGTCTTCCCAGGGATCTGCAGCAAGATGGCCTGCAGCAAGCCAGGCAGGACTGGAGCTTGCAGGAGAGCAGACAGTTATGGCTTGTCAGAACGGTCCAGCCTCATCCCCCCATTTTACAGACAGGAAAACCAAGGACAGCAGGCATGACAAAAAGCACGGAAACAAGACATTTGAAAATGAATGAGCTGTGTTATCTCAGACAATTTATTTGCTCTTTTTTTTTTTTTTTTTTAGACAGAGCCTCAAGCTGTCACCCTGGATAGAGTGCTGTGGCATTACAGCTCACAGCAACCTCCAATTCCTGGGCTCAAGCAAGTCTCTTGCCTCTGTTTCCCAAGTAGCTGGGACTACAGGTGCCCGCCACAATGCCTGGCCATTTTTTTTTTTTTTTTTTTTTTTGGTTGCAGCTGCCATTTTTGTTTGACGGGCCGGGCTGAATTCAAACCCGCCTGCTCAGGTGTACGTGGCTGGCACCTTAGCCGCTTGAGCCATAGGCACTGAGCCTATTTACTCTTTATATCTTTAAGCGATTTCTTTTATATTTACTCTTTTTAAATTTCACTTTCCCTATCTACAAAATAAGGGTAATGATACCTCATGCATAGGATAGGACTAGGTAGGACACCATAAGCAAAGTATTATTCCGCATGGTACTTATCTGGTGTCCAGTCTACATAGATGCAGGGTAGACTGGATAAGATATAGTAACAAAGACCTGGGCCCAGGAGGGACACATGCCCATGCCACTCACTTCACTCTCTCCATAATTCACTGCAAAGAGCAGGCGACCTTCGGAGCACTTACCTTGTCACCCACACTGAGGGTATTGGGGGCTTATGATCCTAGTCCAGGAGAGGTGTTGATCCAAGCGGGAGCTCTCCTTCCTCATCTAGAGACATGTGCCAAGTGGCTTCCTCTGCGGCTTGGGGCCATTGAAAGCTCCACATTTAGAGTCAGAGAATTGGTGAGTTCAGGACTACTTCCAGCTCTCCTGGCTGTGTGATCTTGGGCAAATCATTCGCCATCTCTGAGCCTGGGTTACCTTCTCTTAGAAAAGGATCTTATAATGCATATGTCGTGTATTGATTGAGGCTTAAAAGAGGCATGTGTGGAATCACTTTCAGAAGTGTAAACTACAATGAGAAATTATTCTCTTCTCATTTTACTCACTTCCCGGGTCCTCCATGAGGGTCCTGATAGTTACTTACTGAGTACAATGTTGTAGTCACTGTGTCAAGAGTTTTATATCCTTCAATCTTCAGTGTAAGGGTGGTGTTATAGTTCTGATTTACAGATAAAACTCCTCAGAGAGAAGAAATAAGTTGAGACAGGCCTCAAACCTCAGCAATCTTATGCTGAGGCAGGATCTTGCCCACACCTGCAACCACCCAAGCTTTGGCTAGTGTGAACATAACCTTGTAGGGAGCTCGTTCTCTCTTCATTACAGAATCTTACCAAAATTTTCCCATTCAGCCAATAAATCTCAAGGTTGTATAGGTGTATTTTATATGTGGAAATGTTGTAAAGGTGGGTTTTCTTCCTTATGCACGCTCCCTAGCAATCCTCAGAAAGTCCTAAGCAGGGATTAGACAGGGTGTCCAAAGATACAAACACAAATAGCCTAAGGGCAGCAAGCAGGGGTCCTGGGTCCCTGGGAGCCAGAATCAACATCTGAGACAGAGAGAAGCTGCAGAGCAGAATAGTGCTGGGTTTGCAAGTAGGACAGGTGGCAGAGAGAGGGACCATTCTGCCTTCTCCCCAGAGCCTAGGCTAGTTATACTGTGCTGGTCAGGAAGTTTGGATCTCAGTATGTTACAGCTAAGATTTCCCAAGCACTTGGGTTTCCTATGTTGGGTTGCTGTGATTATAGTAATGAAGACACACCATCCCAGCCCTTCTGAGTTCACATAGTGTGGCCAGCAGACAAAACCCACCCATCAATACAGTGGGGGTAATTTAGCAAGCAGGGTGCTATGAGACCTCAAAGCAGGGAAGATCAGGGAAGGTTTGGCTAGGCAAGACAGCTTGTACATGAGTGGTGGATGTAGTGTAGACATTTGCTGGCAGTAGTTAGGTATTCCAGGCAGCCACCAGTACACACGGATTTATGGAGGAATGGAAGGACAGTGCACACTGAAGAAAGCTGAGTGCCTAGAGGGGTCCCACTGAGTTCTAGTGGCAAATCCTAGGCCTTCTTCACTGTTGCAGCTGTAGCCTACAGAGCTGGGCAAAGTGTGAGGCCTTAGTAAGCAACTGCTGAATGCATGAGTTAATGAATGAAGGTATGAAACAAAGAAAAGAAGGAAGGAAGGGCAAGGAAGAAAGATGGAAAATAAAAGAGGTCAGAGATTTTCTGCAAGTTGTAGAACAGATTATTGGGACAGCCCAGGGTATCAGAGACATGTTCAAAGGGAGCAGATGCAGGGGTAGGCGTTGGATCGTATCCTGTGGTCATGCCCCGGTCTGCCTGTGCCTAACATACAATACACCTTTTGAATAAATGCACAAAGGGCTGCTGTCTGTAGCTTCTTGAATTTATATCGGAATGAGACTAATAAGGCTGTCCTATGACCTTGAGCTGGGCACTGCCTAGCACTTGGTTATAACCTGAGTTTCATGGGATCTCTGAGCTGGAACAGCATTCCATGATGGGCTAGCCAACCCCCTCCTTGACAGGGGAGGAAAGTGAGGCTCAGAGAGGAGAAGCACCTTGTCTTACTATATACGTAATGAATGGGGTTCTGGGTGACCAATGACATCACAGAATCCTGGGTTCTATTTCTTGCACTGCTGCTAACTGGGAACTGGGAGGCCCGTAAAGAGTCCCTTTTCCTCTCCGACTACAGTTTTCCTCCTTGAAATAAGTGATATCTCAGGTCCTCCCTCCCAAACAATCATTCATTTAACATTCACTGAGTGTCATTACATGTCAGGCTTGGTCCTGACCAGAGAGAAGGTACCCTGCCTCTTAGCTGAGCCCTCAACCAGATCTCAGCATGTCAGCCCTTATCATATATTTTAAATATGTTTATGTACCTGCCATTTAGCTAGATTCTAAGCTCCTTTGGGGCATATTTGATCTTTGTGTTCCCTTAAGTTCTTTCTGGACCAAAGTGGAGTCGATATATAGATCAATTAATGTATTGATTATTTTTTTTCTTTGTACCAGAACACCTTGCACTGGTGGGCATTCACAGGAAACATCTCTCCAGATAGTCAAATAAGCAGACCCTTTCACCAGGGAGAGAATCATGCCACCACGAAGGTGGAGAGGGGGGTTGTAGAAGGTCAAGATGGGTCCTTGATCCTGCCAGAGGGAAAGGAGGGCTTTCAGGAGACAGTGACCTTCTACTGAGTCTCTAAGGACAAGAAGGAATTACTCAGGGAAAGATGAGGGCAGCAGAGACAAAGGAAGCAGCATGTCTATAGTGCAGGACACCTGCGGGAGCCTGCCCCATTTGAGGACCTGCTCGTAACTCCTGCTGATGCCAGAATCTCATCCTTCCCTCTCTCTTCCAAGACTCCTTGGTGGGGTGTGCACACAACCCAAACAGTGGCCAGAGGGGAGCAGAGTATCAAGCTATTCCTGTCGACAGGGAGCACCTGCCAAATAACCTCCCAGCTCAGGTCTTCTCTGTTGCCACGTGGAAGGAGCCACAGGACAAACCCACCTGGAGCTGCCACTGACCTCCATCTGGGAGAGGCTAGTCCTAATTGTTCATGTCTTTGGTGTAACTGAACTCACTTTCTTCAGGGAAGAACTTAAAAACATTTGTAAAGTTTTAAACATTTTTAAAGTTAAATTAGTTCTATGGTAGACAACATGTAGGTAGGCTGGGTTGGCTGGAGGTGGCACAGTGGTGGGTGGCCAGGGGAAACGGGGGCCAAGGAACCCAGTCAGGAGCCAAACTGAGAATCCCAGCTGTGACCCAGATACACATCTGTGTCTTTATATCCCAGATGTCAGCAAGAAAACTAAGGGCAAGATATCCTTAAAGTAGGAACGAGGAAGAAGAGGGGGAGAGAGGGGTGATAGAAGGAAGGAGGAGAGGAAGGGAGAAAGGGAGGGAGGGAGAGTAAAAAAGACAAACTATCAAACTCTACTTGGAAACAAACATCAAACATTATTTAAACATCAAATATTATTAAAGAAGAAAACAGCAGGTTTCCGGAGCATTCCGGAGTCTATCTTGATAGGTTGCCATTGCTCTGGGGTTAATATGAGGAAATGGCATTCTTAAGAACCCATATTAACCTGTCTGTTGTTCTATGGACTGTGACAGCTGCATTTTACATCTTAATGGCTAACCATTTATTTCACACCAAAAAAATAAATAAATAAGAGAGAGAGAGAGAGAAGCGTATTTTAGCCCATGAACCAAGGACTTGTGGCCACATGTTTGGCCCCCCCCAACACAGGTTATGGGGCAGAAGCTCCAAGCAGGTGGTAAGCAGGCTCCCTAACACCCCTACCACAGGCCTGTGCCATCCGCTCTGCGCTCTGGCTCTTCCCCTCTTATGGGCACCCCTCGGGTTTGCCTCTCCAGTCTTCCTCTGGGCTATTGTGCTGTACCCTTAAGAGACATGAGTTACTCAATTGGATAATGGGTGAGCCACAGCAGCAGATAACACATGGAAGGGCCCCTAGTACAGGAAAAACAGGGAGAGCTTGGAGCCCAGGGGAGGAAGGGCCACACGGGACCAGCTGCAGAAAAGAGGTAGCATTTGAGCTGTGCTGATGCAGACTCCTCATTTACCATGTACCAGTTGGGCACCTACTATGTGCTGTGGACTACTCTAGAGCAGTGAATAAGACAGACACAATGAGTGTTCACTGAATACCTGGCTCTTGAGGACATCCTGGTGAACAAGCCAGGTTGTGGACCTGCCTAGAGGGCTCACATTCTAATTGGAAAGATAGACTTTCATCAAGTAATCAGTGCCATTGATCAAATAAATACTCAGATAAGTATGCAGTGACAAAGGCTCTGAAGAATAGATCCTAGGGGAACTTGCCTTACTCTGAGTGGCTAAGGAAGCAGCCCTGAGTCTAGTTGAGTCCTAAAGGAGAGGAGGCGACTTCCCGAATTGGGGGCAGTGTTTGCTCCTGAGCATAGTGACCTGGAAGTTGACTGGTCTGGATGGAGCTTGGGGAACAAGGGAGATGGATGGAAAGGTAAGGTTGGCAAGGTGGGCAGAGGACAAAGTGGACACTTAATGTTTACTTTAGAGCAACAGTCTCAACCTGTGGTCACAACCCCTTTGGGGGTCGAGAAAGGGTCACCTAAGACCATTAGAAAACACATTATGATTCATAACAGTAGAAAACTTACAGTTATGAAGTAGCAATGAAAATAATTTTATAATTGGGGTCACTACGACATGAGGAATGGTATTACAGGGTCGTGGCATTAGGAAGGTTGAGAACCACTGCTTTAGAGCATTAGGAGGTTCTTCAGGAGCTTGAACAAGGGTGAAGGATTTCAGACGGTTCCCAAAGTTTTCCACACCAATCTGGTGAGTCAAGTGAGTATGGGTGCTTGTCCCAACCTATTAGATCAGAAAACAGAAGTTATTCCAGAAGTTCTTCCAAAAGACATGACTTAGCTGATATAACTCAGAATCGAAAGAGTGAGGCTGAGTGTCCATGTCTTCCTGCTCAGGGACTGGCTGGAGAGGCAAAGAGGAGAGAGGAAGCTTCCCGGCCCCCACACAGTAGTAGCAAAGCACTACACAGTGGGGGAGACTCACATAGTTTGGAAAGGAGCCCCACTGTGGAAGGACCCAGCAGTGGGGATGGATACTCAGAAAATAACGATTCCCCTTCCCTTTGCTGGAAGAAGCATTGCTTTGACTTCTCCCGCTGCCTGGTCACCGTCACCTCAGCTGCCATGTGTGGGTACTTGGGCTGATGTCTGGCTGGTTGGGTGGATGCATGTGGGAGGGGAGGCAGGTTGATTTTGTGCTTCTAACCCAAGTCAGGATTCCCCCTTTCCTACCTCCATGCTGCTTTGCTGGGATACTAGTCTCTATCCTGATACTTTGTGGGAAATCAAGAAGACAACTTCCCAGGCCTCCTGCTGCTCCGCCCTGCCCCCAGTGCAGTATTCTCTAGTGCATTGGTAGAAACACTCCTCATCAGAAAGAGCTACTTTGGAAATGCATTCCCTCAAGGAAAATCACTAAATTCATTTGCAAATCCATTTTCATACATTTTTCTCATTTAACCTCTATAATGACCTTATGAGGTAGCTGCCCGTTGGTGGCATTGTATAGAGGGGAATTGCCTTGATTGTTATTCATGGCACAGATATCAAACCCAAACCTGAACTCAGGTCTTCTCTGACCCCACTCCAGCCTTCGCTGAGCTGCATGACTGTGTCTTTCATGGCACCATCCTTCTATACTGCTGGCTCAGAATAAACGTCTCCCTGCAGAGAGGAAAGTGATGGAAAGCCATTCTGGACAAGTGCCCAGAATTTGTAGGGGAAAATCTTCCAAGGGATTAGTCTCTGGTATGTTTCATTCCTTCTTCTGTGTCAGTTTAAGGCCGGTGGCTCTTTTTCCTCCCTCTGGGTTTTCCCACAGTCTGAAACTGGAACATCTTCCTGGTCACTAGTGGGATGAATATTGGCTCTATTGGGCAGCTCCTCCCCAGACCTCCTAGAGCTCGGAGTTGTAGTCCTTCCTTTCTTGTGCCCTATACACTGGACATCAGAAGAGAAATGCTAGCCAGCATTGAAATCACAGCCATGGAAGGAGCGGGAGCAACGTAGCTGGCTCCCAGCCTCTTATTTTCCATTCTACGGGAAGGTCGTGTTCATTCGAGCTTTTAAACCAAAAATAAATTATTGTAATCCATTTGCTAATTATACCATGCTGAAGTTCTAGACGCTGTAAATTACAGCCGTGATATATCTAGATGAAGTTTCTGGGAGTTTATTTTTAGCCATTTAGAGAGCTCTCGGTTTCTTAGAGACTTTTCAACTCTAGGAGGAGATAGAGAAAATGTATCTACATGGCCCTTCTTGTCCTGTGATGTGTGGTTATTGACCCTCTCTGGTTCTCCTCTGTAAAAAGAGCTAGATGTAATAGCTTATCTTGAAGGACTTGTCCGTCTTCAAACTGTAAGTCTCATTTCCTGATTGTAGACAGTAGAATGTATTTAAATGTGCGCTTCCAGTACCTAGTTCATCCCCAAGAATATCAAAAAACACCATATCCACGCGTTTATGAAGCATTGAACATAGGACTTCAGAAACCTCAGTTCCCATGGACACACTGTCCCCCTTTTTCTGGTCCTCATTTTTTGGGAAGTGAAGAGGTGATAGATTTTATATTTATTTAGCATCTGCTGTTTGCATAATACACTGTGGGTGCTTGTGTCTGAATGGATTTTGGATGGCCTCCCCCATTCAAGACCAATGTCATCTAGTTTCAATCCACCAGTCACATCTGTGCAGCCACTGGGCTTGGTTTTGAAAACATCTGAGGTGAAATGGATGCAACTCCTAGCTCTGTGAAGAACAGAAGGGAAAGCAAAGCATGAAATTAATATGTTGAAGTACTTGTTGAAGTGTGGAATTAGCTATGAGTGATTAAATACCAAGTGCCACCAGAAATAACCAAGATACATTGTGGTGGGTGCTGGGAGTCCACATTTATTTGTGCCCACTGAGGGAGGAGAACCAAAGAAGACTTCAAGGCTAAAGAGGTATTTGAGCCAGGCTTGATGTGTAAGAAGGATTTTTAAATGTGGGGATTGAGTAAGGGAAATTGGATAGACCTGGTTTAGTAGTCTTGAAAACCACTTTGGCCAGATCACATAGGTGGCTATTCTTGACCCATCAGTCATTCACAAATGCCATGCAGAACACATCCCTTCCCCAAACACCATAACTTCTAGCAAACTTTCTTCAATTTTGACAATAGTTTGATAATAGTTTTTCAAAGGGTGAGCATAAAAAATCATGTGGAACACTCATTTGTCTGGGTGCTTCTGGTGTGAGGACTTCTGTATAAACAATCTTCTATTAGCAGGGAGACGGGTGTACGGTCAGATGAATGAATGGATGGTTCAGTATCATTGTAGAGCTGCCACAGCCAAAAAGATGGCAGCAATTAACCTGCCTGGACTTGGAAATAGACTTATGGGAATTTCTGAGCACTGAACAATGAATGGAATTTTCTTAGCACACAGTGTGGATAAAGGCCTTCTCTTCAGAAGGAAGGCAAATGAAATGCATGGCACAACAGAAGAATGGTGAGCCACAGAAGCCAAGGTATAGGAGGGTAGGATGAATAAGTATGGTGGCTGAGATCATAGGCTAAGTATTGCATGGATTGTGGTTTTGAATCCCTATTCTGCCACATGGTAGCCAAGTGATCCCGGGAAAATTGTGTAACTTTTATAAGTTTCTACTTTCTAGTCTGTAAAATAGGAATATCAATAATACCTACCTTGGGTAGTAATTGTTAAGATTAAGTAAAATAAAATAATATTTAGCATAGTGATCGGCATGCACTTAATAAATGGTAGTTTATGTTTATTATTTTGTGGAAATACTCCTAATTAAATTACAAAAGTGCCAGTTCAAACCACAGAATCTCAGAATGAGGCAGAGTAAGTCCTTAGAGTAAAAGGAAGAGAATCTGGAGAGACTGGGGGTCTAGGTGCTGAGGCAGAGTTTCCACAAGGGGGAACAAATGACCCAGAGAGGCTGTGGCAGACTGAGAAGTAGTGTCTGGAATTTGCAGTGACAACATCCTTCTGATCTTAAAGAGAACATTCTGGGGGTGATTTGTGAAGAGTGTGGGAGGGGAGGAAGTGGTGGTCTAAACGCCTCTTTCAGGAAATCTCTCTGAGAGGAGAAAAGATCTTGGGGTGGGATAGAGGACAAGGTCATGGAAAGGGCAGTTGGCTGGAGGGAGAATATTTGAACTCATTGCAGTGTTTTTCAGCCTTTCCATGCATGCCCATTTGGTGTGTAAATATCACTCTTTCCTTCAAGACTCATACTCCAGCATCCAGCACCTAACCCTAGCCCGACATGAGAACCACACTTGCAGTGCAGATTTTGTCTGCATTTACTTCCTATAGTTACATTTTTAAAACAGTAAGGACTTAAACTATTAGTGCAAAGCAGGTAAGAAATGGCAAAGACATTGTGGGTGAGAGGAGATGGATTTAAAAAGAGACTGAACTGAGAACCAAGCAGGGGTGAGGAGGGAGGAGGAGGGAGAGTTGGGGAGCCATCCTGGGATTCAGGCATGGACAAAACCGAGCAAAATAAAACCAGCATACCTCCTAGATTTCTTTCCTGTACATTGCCTGTTTTTGTCTGCACAGTTTCTGTGTCAGGGAGGGTAATTTTAAATGGTGTAGGGAGGAACTAATGTGTGTTACTCACATGCCTTTTTACAATAAGGAAATGAAGGTGCAGAGAGGTTTAAAAAAAATTAGCCCTAGATTACACTCAACAACTGGAGAATGTGCATTCTTTCTAAGCACACATAGAACATTTACAAAAATTGACTATATCTTAGGCCATAAAAATGTTTCAATAAATTTCAAGGAATCAGTATCTCATAGACCATATTCACCCACCACAGTGCAATTAACTTAGAAATCAATAGCAGAAAGATGAGTTTAAAAAAAAAAAAAAAAACCTACATTGAGAGATATGTACAAAAATACCTCCAACTAACTCATAGGTCAAAAAGAAATGATAGTAGAAATTATAAAATACTTATAAATGAATGACCAAAGAAATATTAAATATCAGAAGTGGTGGGATACAGCCAGCACAGCACTTAGCAGGAAATTTATGACCTTGAATGTTATATTTTTTTTAAAAAGGGCTGAAAATTAATGAATGGGCTAAGTATCCAATTTAAGAATAACCGTGAACATAAATAAATAAGCCAGCCCAGAGTCAGATAATCCTCAGTGGTAGAGCCGGGATGTGGGCGTCTTTTGGAGGGTCTCCAAAGCTCTTGCTCCCTCCCCGCACCACGTGCCCTTCTCTGTGCTATTTTCCATAATATGCCCCATGCCCGGTTATTCTCTCTCTCCCCCCAGAATTGAAGAGATGAACCTACAGGGTAACTGCCTGCATGAAAAATTGATGACAAATATCACTCATCTGTCCTTTGACTTGTTCACTCCTTAAATATTTATTGAGAATTTGCTATGTGTCAGGCATTGTGCTGGGTGCTACCTTAGTTACCAGTTTCCTCTGAGTATTCAATAACCAGCCTTCAGCCTGGGCATAAAGCTAATGCTGCTCCTATGAATGCCCCACTCCACCCCCCAAGCTGCCAGAATCTTCTCCATCTCTTGTCAGAACAACATCCTCATCAAAAATGACTGATGTCTCTCTTGTCTCTTTCAACAGGTAGACTGAAATTACCATGTATCCAAATTAAAATTGCATACTTCAAGGATTATTTGAAGGACTATTCTTAGACCCTTTTAAGAAGATTTAAAGAAAAGTGAGTTGGGTTTTTTTTTTTTTAACACTTCAGAGAATATTCATGATTTAAGTTAATGTTATGGGGGCTTTTTTCTCTACCTCTTAAATCTGCATTAATAGGTAGTTTTTATCTCCATTTATTTTATAATAGCTCCCCCCCCCCCAACAATGAGCAAGGAATACAAGATTGCTGCTTGCCCTCCCTGGGAGGTTTCTGTGCATCTGAAAGGCGTACGGGATCTTGGAGATGAAGGAGCTTTGGTGGCATGGACCATTCCCTACTGGGTGCTGGAGGCTGTCAGCATCACTGAGTCCCTGTATTGTGCTTAAAACCTCCAGGGACTGCTGGGGACTTTAAGATGTCCCCACATTTAGGATTTTTACAGACTCGTCCATGTTCTGGACTTGCAATCCATGCCTCCTCATATCTTGCCAAGCCTCTTTTATCTCTCCCAGACAGTCCTAAAAAAGGTTGGATATAAAGAGCGCGTTCCTTCTTGAGATCTTTTCTTATTCTTTGTTCCTGCAATAATTTCTAATAATTTGATTTCAAGAGCAGCTCCTGCTCTGGTCATTTTCTTGTCAACCCAGTAAGTGCTTCTAAAATGAAGTACCAACCTGGAATAGACAGCGCCGTGCTGGTGTCCTCTGACCTGGTAGATGCCTGAGAATCAGGGGAGCAGGAGCCCAAAGAGGAGGCCTGGGCTCCAGTCCTAGTCCTACTCTCGCTGTGTGTTCAGGACAGTCCCTTCCTCCTTCTGAGTTCAGAGGAGACAAGGAAGGTCCGACTAGATGGGCCCTGAGGTGCCTCCTGCCTCCAGGTGGAGGGACCTGCTGATTCGCAGTAAAGACCTTCCTTCCCCTCACTGCCTCAGGCACTGGAGTGGGCCAGGACTTGGGGGTGAGTGGGATCCGGGTCCAGTCACTGACTGTCCACATGGCTATAAAATGTTGCTTCTCATTTCTGGGCAGTATTTCCTTACTTGTGAAAGAAGGGTGTGAATCCGTGTTGCAAAGGATTGGTGTGAGGGTGTACTGAGATGACGTACACCAAGCTCTTAGGACCTGGAACTAGGAAATGCTCCACAAATGGCAGGCCTGGGTGTTGTTATGTGTCCTGATGGAGCTACTTAACTTTAGCCAGAGGAGAAGACACGAGTGCTAGAGGCTCTAATAAAAAGAGAAATAAGAGGGCGAGGTGTGGCTTATTAAGGCTAGGGAAGAAGTTGTCCACATCCCATTAACTCTCATGCACATAGGCCCAACCCCAGAAAGTTCATAGGTTAAAACCCCACTTCCGGGAGTCAGAGAAGGGCAGTGGGTTGCTATGGAAATAGACAGTTAAAAGGGAAACTTGCATAATGGGTCTAGGAAGCTGCACAGACCCTGACAACCTGCAGTGGCTGCTACAGCCCCAGCCTGGGACAGTGAGGACCGGAGCCCCTCGTGTGAGGACTCTCAGACCCACAGCCTGGGAGGCCTTGCAAATCACTGGCCACTCAGGCGTGTTCAGAAGGCCAGTATGAGCGGCAGGTGAGACATGGAGTGAGAAAGAGACTTGCGAATTGTAGAGCGTCCCACACATACATGCACTTTTGCATTATTCACATGTTATGGGCTGTTCTAATACTTAGGCAATGAAGGGGAAAAGTAAAGTGCAGATAAGCTGAGTGTGTAATGAATGAGTAGCGTTCAGCCCACAGATTTCTGAATGAAACAGCGTGTGTGAGCACATGGATGTACCGTGCACACGCACGCCTGTGTGCGTGAGGGAATCTTTGTCCCTGTGGATGCCATCACACTCTTCACAGGGGGATAAACTGCCATGAAGGGATCAAAACACAGGCTGTGGCGTCCGTCCACCTCGCTCTATAGCTAACTAGCCATGACACCTTGGTCACATTAGTTGGCGAGAATGACACTGTCCTTATCCTTCTGTCATGGACAGGGCTACTCTGAGGAGATGGAGGACACTGGAGAGGATGTGCCCTTGACATTTCCAGTAGACTTGGACACGGTGTGGCCTTCCTCCCGTGGTTGAAGTCTCCCGACAGAGGTCGGGGAATGCTGTCTTATTCTATTGAATAAAAGGAACCTCTGGTGATATCTTTGGTCCCAAAAGCCCATAGGTGGCTAGAGAGCCTACATGAACAAACCACCCTCTGGCTCTGAGGAAGACTCCTTGTGGTGGCGTCCCCACACCTCAGCCATTCTTCCGAGTCTCTCCCCCAAACCTGGGCTGTGGGGTGGGCAAATTCCAAAGTCAAGATAAATGGAAACTGCTGTCATTTAAGATGTGGAATAAGGATTTTTTAAATTTGTAAATTCAATGTAGTGAACATCCCAGCCTTTGTCCTCCGGCAGCTGCTGTCTGTAGATGTTGCACAGGGGCAGCTCCGGGTGTGGGTGCTACTGGCTGGAGGTGCCTGTCTCAGTTGTCCCGGCAGGAAGCCTGCAGAACCATGTATTGTAGTGTTTTTAAAGCTGTGGGTTGTGATCCATTAACAGGTCATGAATTGGGGTGGTTCAAAATCATCATGCATTAAAGTAAAACATAGTAAGCCAGTCACCCATAAAGTAAGTGAAGATATTTGCATTGTATACACCCAGCATAGGTCTCATATCCAAAACACGTATGGCAGGAACAAAAGAAGAAACTCCTAAAATGAGTGAGGAAAAGACAAACAACCTAATAGGAAAAGAGGCAAAAGACTCAAATACTTTGCAGAAGATATCCAAATGGCCAAGAAGCATACACAGACATTATGGCACTTTATGGACTCAAACATGAAAACCAGAATGAAATACGACCATGTTTCCATTAGAATGGGTGAAAGTGAGAAAGACTTTACCTAGTGTTGACAAAGAGGGACGCAGCAGCTCTGGTTCCCAGCTGGGTGACGTGCAGGTGGAGTAACAACTTTGGAAAACTGTCACCAGGTAAAGCTGACCATGTCCCCATCACCACTTTCACCCCTTGGTGTACACATATGTCCGCCTAACACACGGCCATCGGCAGGAGTGCGGGTAGGTGGAGCGTGGGCTGTGGAATACTGCGCACAGCAATGGCGATTGGCCTGAAACACACAAAATTGAAAGCAAAAGGCAGCACAAAGATGCTTTAGGACTGCGTTTAATTAGGTACAAAACCAGGCAAAACTATCTCTGTTGTTAGGAGATTGGGTATGATTGCCCTCGGGGAGGGTTCAGCGGGTGGGAGGGGGCGCAGAGGGCTCTTGGGGCATTGGCACTGCTCTGTCCTTTGATCCAAGAGCAGGTTACATGGGTATTTTCAGTTTGTGAAAATTCGCCACGCTGTTCATTTACGATTTGTACCCTCTACTATACCTACGTTATTCTTCAATAAAAGTCTATAAAATGAGCATAACAGGAGAAAAATATAGCAGGTCATAAATGTGAGCATTGCTAGGTGAAACTTTAGTTTCCTGTCCCTCTAAATATGTGTGTACAGTCTGCTGAGTTCCTTACTGTGAGTCACAGAAGGTGGGAGCCGCTGATCTAATCTAAACCCTCCCATCTTCAGGTGAGGAATCAGAGACCCAGAGAAGAGGGGAATTGGGAGCAGAGCCAGGACGAGGACAGGGCTGGGGACGTCTCTAGGTCTCCTGCTGCTGCTGGCTCTGTGCTGGGGCCATTTTCGCTGCCTGGGCAGAGTGGCAGTTAGTAGCTCCGTCTGGCACCTTCATCTCCGGGAAGCATCCTTATGCTTTTGAGGGGAACAACTGTTTTTCCTCCCATAGACTGTAGAGCTGGAAGCCCAGCCACCTCTGCAGGGGCCCCCCCGCTCCCGCTCTCCTGAGCTCCTCCCCTTCCTTCCTGCCTCTTATCTCTAAATCTGCTTCTCTCTGAGTGCTGAAACACCGCTGTGAGTGCAACACAATTGTGTTTTCAATTGTGGAAGAGGACTGTGATGCCAAAACTATCTGATGGTTGTACAAGTTGGAAAACTGTGAAGAAAATACATTAGAAGACTGAGATCTAACAAAGTATGCTTCAGTTCTGGCTTTGTGCTTTTATTTTGTTATAAAGTTGTGAGCCTATCTAGCAAACTTCCGTGGAGGTCAGGGGGACTTCCAGGCTCAGAAGAGAACAGTGCACCCAGGCAGAGATACCCAGAAGGGCAAATGTTGTGTGGATTTTAAAAGCCTCACTTAGGGCCTAGAACCATCTTAAATAAGAGAGTAGATTACATCAGTCCCTTCCCAACTCTTTTAACAATGACCCACAGTACAGAGTGCAGACACATCCTTACCCAGGTCAGGTGCAGTTTAGAATGTGATGGCCCAGGCCACCAGAGGAGAAACATCTAGTCCCCAGAGGGGACTTTAGAGAAGGTTTCAAACCTCAAGAGACTTGAGCTAAAGATTAAAGAATGGGAAACCAGGGCTCGGCACAACGGGCTAAGGCGCCCACCACGTGCACCTGAGCTGGCGGGTTCGAATCCAGCCCCAGGGCCCGCCAAACAACAATGACAGCTGCAACCAAAAAATGGCCAGGTGTGTGGCGGGCGCCTGGAGTCCCAGCTACTTGGGAGGTGGAGGCAGGAGACTCACTTGAGCCCAGGAATTGGAGGCTGCTGTGAGCTGTGATGCCACGGCACCCTACCCAGGGTGACAGCTTGAGGCTCTGTCTCAAAAAAAAAAAAAAAGAATGGGAAACCATATAGGTAATGTTGCTGAGGACTGGCCAGCAGGTGTGAACTGCATCTGAAAGAAGCCATGTTGCATTCTGGAAACTGCCTGTGCTTCCTTACAGCCTCTGAGGACTGTGTAGGGAGACGTGACTAGGAAAGGACCCAGAAGATGTGGACAGGGGCAGATGGTAAAGGGCTCTGCACCCTGGCAAGGAGCATCCAGGGTGAATAGAAAACCATGAGCTGCAATTGAGATAGGCAAGAAAGAAATGCTTGTTGCCTTGGAGACAGAAGAAGAGATGCAGGCAGATGCTATGAATGTCAGTACAGTCCTAGAATTGTGTTCACAGCATTCACTTGTGCCATCTTGAAAGATAATGTCCAAAGAACTATTCCAATCTAGACCGGGCTGAAGGCAGGAGCTGGAGAGCTTAGTAAGACAGAGTCCCCAGCCTGGCAGTCCAGTCAAAGGACTGACAGTCAAAATCCAAAACAAATTTGACACAGTGATTATTATTCTAGAACAAAGTGTCCCAAACCATGTTCTATGATACATCGGCCCTACAAAATGCTATTGTTAAAGAGGAAGAATTCTTTGTTGAGTTATCTGAGAAGCGCTATACACTGAATTCTGTCCTGGTAACTCTCAGGACTCTGGCACACTGTGTGCTATGAAAAGGCCTGCAGTAAGGATGCTAAAGGCTCTGAGAAGGCCTGCAATGAGGATACTAAAGGCTCTGAGGAGGCCTTGCAGGGAGGATGCTAACTTAATGTTTTCCAAGCTTATTTACCCAAGAACCCTTTTTTGCCCTTTCCAAACTTATTTACCCAAAAACCCTTTTCAAATCCCTCTGTTCTTCAATTGGGAAACTATCCTAGAGAAGGGCCAGAAGGCTGATTTGGAACCCTAAGAAAGAGAGGATAAAGGGATAAAGGAGGACATTTTGTATGCATTATATAAAGCCCATTCTGAGCTTGGCACTGGGTCTGGCTCTCAGTAAGTGCTCAGTAAATAGTTAATAAATACAGATATGTTTATTGCATTTGCCTGGTGAGAAGAGTGCAGATTCTCAGCAGAAGTGGGAGACAGAGAAGATATATGCAGCAAGGGTCCTGTACAAGTGTACCTTTGGCAATTTAATATAGGGTCTCTTTCCTCTTACACCCCTGTCTTAACTTGGGAAAAAAAGCTACAAGGGATGGGAAAAGCAAAGTGTTTGAAGGGCTTATACTCTGGAGTCAGACTGGGCTACTTTGAATCCCAGCTCCATCACATGCTAGCTAGTTCCTTGGACAAGTTGTCTGACCTTCCTATGTCTCAGTACTCTCATCTATAAAATGGGCCTAAAAATAGTGCCCAGCTCATAGTGCCCAGAATGAAATGTGTTAATATAGCTCTGGTCCTTAGAATGGGGCCTGGCCCATGGTAGGCACTATGGAAGCCTAAGAAATAGGAGATAATCATCTCGTGGCTTCCTCCCAGGGCCTTTGGGTCCCCTTTCCCAATCCAAGAAGACTGAAGAGTCTCATATTCCTGAGCGAGGCATTCTGCAAATTTGTTTTTCCCCACAAGCTTTGGGAAAGGCCAGGATGACAGTTCTTTATTTTCAACAGTCAGGGATGTTTGAGGTAAAGCTCAGGTTCCCTTCTCGGTTATTAGTGCTCAACCACACTGGCTGGGTAAATATTTCTGAGGGAATCCAGTACATCTATTATTAATGTACTGCAAGCAATTGCTGTACTTTCCAGAAATGCTTCTGCCTACAGATATTTTTGTAGGCCGTGTAGAGTTCTCCTGACCTAAATGCTCTTCAAGAAGCCTGGTGGGAATCAGCTCCACCTGCCTTTTCTCCCTGGGGGGAAGAATGGACAGCTGTGTCCTAAGCAGAGGACACGGCTCAATCTTGCTGGAAGGACAGTGGAATCGTGTTCTTTCAGCTTCAAACCTGGTTTACAGACCAGAAACCAGTGTACCATTCTTGACAGCACCCTTCACTGTAACAGGTCCATAACCAAATAGACACCAAAGCCTGGAGATGCTGTCTCCAAATTGTAGTGAATCCCATCCCTGGTCAGTACCGCCATCACCAAGCCAGTCCAGGCAGCCATCCTGTCTCGTCTCGTCTTCCAAGTCCCAATTTCCTGATTGCTGAACTGTATCGGCCCCCCTGCCTGGTGTTCCCATATGGCCCCTCTTCTGGAAATTACCTTTCCGTCTTTAAATGAGCTGTTGTTCAGGCTCTAATTTCTCTACTGAACTGTAAAGCAAGTTGCAATCCTCTGGTCAAATGGTGCTCCCCAGAGGCTCCTCAAGGCCCACTGAGGAAGGAAAGGAGACAGGACAGTCAGGACCCTCGGCCTGTCCTTCCCGGGAGATCCAGCAACAACCCTCTCTCTTTGATGATCCTCCTCATCAATCCAGCAATAACCCCTCTCTCTCTCTTAGACATTGGAATTTTGCTTTAGATTATTTTTATAAAAAATTAAAAAGTGAGGAGTTCTTCTATGACAAAGATTTGGACAATACTGATCTATTCTTATAGTCTTGTTTTTCAGAACGAAAATGTGCCAAGTGCTTGGCATGCATTCACTCATAAACAAGAAAGGTATTATCCACATTTTATAGATTCAGAAACTGGTCCCAGAAGAGTTAGGAAGTTTTTCCATGGCCACACAGCTAGTGTGTATAGGGTCCAGAATTCCTATCCAGGATTTTCAGACTCCACACTCTTTCCACTGCCACCTGCTGCCTCCCCAAAACCTGTCCTCCCACATACAGTGAGTTTCGGGTCCAGCCCTGCAGTCTGGCATGACTGCAGTGGCCAGAATCGGATCACTAGGATTTAATTGGACAGCAGTTGCTCAGAGAAATGGGCCTTCATTCCTAGGGTTTCCTGGCTGTGAGACTGTGAGATGCTAATTAGAGAGAAATGAAGTCTGTGTAGGCCAGGGAAGAGCTGGGCTGCTCCACCAAATGGTCCTTTATGCCTAAAATAAAGCTGCTTGGCTGGGAGCCCTGAGTTCCAACACCTTCAGCACAGCCTGGGTCTTCCTTCCCACATGTCAGGAATTTCTCCCAAGGAAATCCTAGACAAAGTAACAACCCAAGAGAAGAAAAGTGAGTTTCCGATTATACAAAAAGGAGGATTTGTTTTACCTTGAGCTGTAAGGTCTCTCTTACCTTTCCTTTGTCCCCAAGCCCAGGTTATTTTGACTTTCACTTTAGCGTGAAGTCCTGCTTATTTAAACAATAATGAAACTATGATGGAAGACTGGGATGCTAAATTCTTGCCCTCCAAGTTCCTGAAGAACTCACTGTGTGACTCTAGGTATATTACAGGGCCTAAGTCTCATTCATCCATCTGAAAGTACTATGAACAACACGATCTTTCCCACCATTACAACGACAGCAAAAACTACTGATTCTGGAGCTGTACTTCCTAATTTGGAATCCCAGCTCTGCCATTACTAACATAATGGGCAAGTTATAGAAGGTCTCCTTGCCTCAGTTTTATTATCTGTAAAAGGGGGTAATAGTAATGTCTATGTCATAGATTTGTTGTGGGGATGAAAAAGTAAAGTGATTAGAATAATGCCTGACATCATAGTAAGTTATTTAGTTATTATGGCAGTGTGGTAGTTGTGATCTTTTCCATTATGCACTTTTGTTTGCCTAGAGCATGTCCATAATCTCCCAATGATTAGTATGTATACATTTTCCTTTTATTGGTTGAGAAAATATGCAGCAGAAGACCGCTATGGAAGCAGCAATGTTTTCACTCCATGTGTATCACCATCACGGTGCCTGCTATGTTGTGCAAGTCTTTGACTCAATTGTAGATAAGGCTTGATAAGACAACATGCAGGTGTTTGATTCTTGCCAGTGACAATGTGTCCCCAGTTAGAAACCTCTGCTTCAGATGATGGTTGTTTCTCCCACTCTTGATAATGCCCATACTAGGAACTAAGTTATATTTGAATAAACAAAACAAGTGACTGGATGGATGGATAAATGTGTGGATGAGATTGTTTTACCTTTGCCTCTTGATTTATTTTGAGCAGAATACTAAGTGTGTGCCGGTATTAATATGTGTGTCTATGAGCATTTGCCGACAAAGCCCCACCTATTTCTGTCCTAGAGAAGCAGAGGGTCATAGTTACATATTTTGCATATTCCCCCATCTGTTAGTTTATAAAGTCATTTTTCACTTGAGTCCTTTCAGCTGTCCTGTGTTGACAATAGATAAGCACTCACTCTGCTTCTCCCATGCCTTCCTCCTCCAACAATGAGGGCTTTGTGCTGGGAAGATTGCCTATGGATGCTTCTTTCCCGAGGCCCCAAAGCCTCGTCTGGCTTTCATCAAGGGTATCGAAGCCCGGGGCGGGGGAGGCAGACAGTTGGATTCAGGTGGCCTGCTGCCAACTGAACATATGAGGCTGGGCTGGATAATTCAATGTCTGCTCTGGGATAGAGGCAGCCTGGTTACCTGAGCTGGGTATCCAGCTATATGCAGCCACCGCCCTGGAAGACATCAAGGTCCAGTTTCCCAAAGCCTTTGCTCCAGGCCCAGGAGAGGATGCAGATCTGGAGAGGATGAGTGGGTGATGGCAAAAGGGTAGGCAGCCAGTCGCAGGGTATGAAGATTCACCCTAACAGGGCCAGGGGCTGCTGTGGCTACTTCCTCACAGGGCTTCAATTTACTAATGAGATTAAAATGCCAGCAGCCTGGCTGTACACACACTTAGGAACACATTGGTTTGAGCTGCTTAATGAGTGTTAGTCAGGAACCTAAGAAAGGACTGGGCAGGCGCTTAGCTGATGCCTTGTTGCTTAGAATACTAAACGTGTCACCCTTTGAAAGCCAGCAGTTGCTGGAGAGAAAACTCAGTGCTGAGACTTCTTTGGTAACCCTTACATCCCCACTGTTGCCAGATGTTTATAAATCAGCGAGCTGATCTGTGTCTGGAATGATTATGACAATAATTTTGATAACAAGGAGGACAACAGTGACGATGATTATCACAATAATAAATATGGTTATCAAACCTGAGTGCCTAGAAACACCCAAGGTTAAAGTTGGTTGGTTGGTTGATTTGCTTATTATTTTTTGTTGTTTTGAAAATAAAGACTCCCGATGATTCTTTTTCTTTTCTAAACCTAGAGGCCCAGGATTCTCTGTGTTTCACACGTGTGCTGGGTGATTCTAATGTGCTTGGCTGAGTCCTGGCCTTGCGAACTGCTATTCAGTAAGGGAACATTGGGTCCAGATTGGTTTCTGAATGCCACTGCCAAAATGTACAGTCTCATGCATGTTGCTTAGCCCCTGAACCTCAGTGTTATCATCTTTAAAACAGGATTAGGTAAAACAGTGTAGGTACTATGGCAAGCAGTTGGCAATTCCTCAAAAAGTTAAAAATAAAAGTTCCATATAATCCAGCAATTCCATTTCTGAGTATATACCCAAAAGAATTGAAAGCAGGGTCTTGAAGAAATGCCTATACATCCACAGACATATCATCACTATTCACAGTTGCCAAAAAAGGTGGAAGCAAGCCAAAGTCTCCATCAACAGGTGAATAGACAGATCAAATGTAGTAAATACACAAAATGGGATATTATGCAGCCTTCCATAAGGAAGGAAATTCTGACACATCTTACAACATGGATGAACCCTGAAGACATTATATAAGTGAAAAATGTCACACACACACACACAAAAACAAATACTGTATGATTCCTGTCATGTGAGGTACCCAGAGTAGTTAAATTCATAGAGGCAGAAAGGAGAAGGGTGGTTTTCAGGGGCTCAGGGAAGGAGAAATCGGGTTCTATTGTCTAGTGGGTACAGAGTTTCAGTTTTACAAGATGAGAGGAATTCTGTGGAGGAGAGGTAGCACAACAATGTGACTGTGCTTAATGTCATTGACCCACTTGAAAAGGGTTAAGAATGGTAAATTTTATTTTATGTGTATTTAACCTTTTTAAAAAAAATGGATTATGTAGTACCTTTCCACAAAAGTTATTCTGAGAATGGCATAAAATAGCATCTGCAACAGGCCTAATACAGTGCCTGACACATGGTACATGCCCCCAAAGTGTTTATTTCTCTTACCTTTATCACTTGCCAGGCCCTTTCATAGCTACTTTCTTACCTGAGTGCTTCTTCTGTGTTCCCTGCACAGATATGTCTGAAGGAAAAGGGGAAAGGGAATTAATGTTTGTTCCTGACTAATTATGAGTTATCCTACTTAACCCTTATTTACCCATGGAAGGTGGGTATTCCCATTTTATGGATGAAGAAACTGAGGTTCAAAAAGGTTAAATGACTTACATAACATGGTCACAAAAATAAGGCAGAGCTAAGTTAGACCATCCATGTACTATTGTGCAGCTTTTAGCCTACAGATGGCTGAGGACAGTGCCTGGTGCTCTTTGAAAGAATGTGCCAAGAGCTACACCTGCCAGTTGACTTGAACATCAGTCTGTAGAATCCTTAGGGGATATAAATCCTTAATTAAGCCAAGATTATGTTTGGCCCCCTCATCAACCGGGAGCCACTCAAAACCAAATCCCCAATAGCCCTTCCAGTCCCAGCTGCTATTAGGTAAGTCCCAGTCATGCTTACAACATCTAAGTGACAACCCCTTCTAGTGACTGGGGTTGTTGGACATCAGACAGGCTCCCTTGAGCCTTGAGAATAGCCACCTGGGAAAGATTGTGCCCCTCAGGTAGAAAAGAATGCTGATGTCCCTCAAAGCATATCCAGTGTGCGCCTGGCTCATAGGGATGATGAAAGGAAAGCATATGGGTACAGTGTGGTCAGGGTCTTAGTGGTGTGGTCACTGCCAAAGTCAATAGCAAGATTAGGGTTTTATTGCAAACACATGAGTTGAGTTGGGCAGCAAATTTAGGAGCTGCATGATAAACATCTCCATCGTATGAGATACTAATATGCCAAAGTTATAAAACCTTACTGAGTTGTTTATACAGTGCTGTCAATGTAAGTGCATGGTGACAAGTTCACAAACTTAATTGTAAGACCTCATAGTTACATTGGATTGCTGCATAAAACAGATGAGGATAATGATGATGATGATAGTGGTGGTGGCAAGAACGATATAAGCAACTTGAATAGCTGAATTGGACAGGAAAGTGGATTACCCAAAAAAATGTGACCAAGGCAACATGACTTGATGGTGATCCAGGATTGGGACCTGAGGTCTGCCTGGCCCTGGACCATCTGTTTCTGACTCCAGCAGAGTTACTATGTAGTCAGAGTTACTATGTAGTTAAGTAAATCACAGTTGATTATTCATTTCCAGAAACAGAATCATTTACTTGCTTTGTAGGAGGAGTCCTTTAAAAAGTAACTCTCACCTGGTATATTTCACATAAAACCCTGCTTAAAAAGACTCATTTGGGCAAGAGCATTTTCAAAAATAATCCTTCCCATCTATAGGGCTGCAATTTCACAGCACTGTCATGGGTATTTAGTTAAACATCAACTCAACTTAGACAAAAACCTATCACTCTAGGCCCTGGAACAAAGAACCAAGGACACCCTGGACTCAGAGATTGGAGGAGAGTGACCACCATCCCCACCCTTCTGGAATTTTCTTGACTCATGGGAAAGACTTCAAGGTGTAGCCATGTGGGGTTGACGGAGGGTTCGGCAGGTGGCCACAAGCTTTGGGAGTCATTTCTCCAACACAACTCTGGGTCTCCTGCCTTTTAAGGCCAGGCTGCCCTCCCCACTCTCTGCTAGGGCTTGGACACTGGTTGCTGGACTCCAGGACAGCCTTTGGCAGCAGCAAACAAGCATCCCTGGTGAGAGTGGGCATGATGTGGTCAGGGCTCCCAGTGTCCAAGACAGAAACCTCAGGCTTTAGAAGTACCCATTTGTTGGTAATTCTCAGTGCCTGGGCTGGCAAAGGGGAGAGTTAACATTGTCATTGGATCCTTAATTGTGCATTTCATGAATTTTCATGTTTCCGCTTGCAAGCTTAATGTTGCTTTCTCAGTGAGATTTTTTTGTCCTTGAGCGTAAGAGACTTGTAATTACAGAGTGTTGTGGATTGCAGAGGGTGATTAAAATGGATTTTGTGAAATCTGAAGCATCCTCTTCTCTTATAGACACACACACACACACCCCAGTCCAGTAGGCGGGGGATTGACTTAGACAGAATCCCGTGAAGAAGTTCAAAGAATAGGATATAAAGGACATGAATTTTCTTCATGCTTTTCCTCCCTGGGTTTTGGATCAGTTCCAACCTTCCCCCTCTTTCTCCTGCCTCTCCTCCTCCTCCCTTTCCTGAATGAAGTCCTGCTCTGTTCCTGACCCCCGGCTAACTCTGACCCCCCAGGGCTGGCTGCTTTCTCACTGCATGAGATGATAAAACAAAGAGCAGATTTTCATCCTTGCTTCTGTACTGCTGTTAAGTGTGTTTCATTATCGTCACAGTCAGCCTGTGCTCCAGAGAGGATCTTTCACTTTGAATAGAGACCAGTAATTGCTGAAACCCGTGAGGATGTAAGAATCCTCATTTCAGTGTCTCTTTCCCCCGGGACATGTCGGTGCTTGATAACTGAGTTCTGATCTTCTCCACCTTAGTCTGGATCAGGAATGGCTGGTAGGTTGTAGGAGGACAGTTAGAGAATAAGTGATCTGGAAGCAGGGTGGTGGTGGGGGTAACAGGGGATGGCTGGAAGGCTTCCTGGAGGAGGTGGGGCTCTGCTTTGAAGAAACTAGGGTATCACAGGATGGGATCCCTGGAGAAAAACAGGGAGCAGCAGGGAATCCAGTTAGGCTAAGCTAGAAAATGATCTCCTAGGAGTGATCCTTCCTGACCAGGGAGGAAACCAAGTCAACTTACTTGAGTGTATGAGTGTGTGACATTAGTGCTAAAAGGGACTTGGGAAATCATTCAAGCCAGTGCTTCTATTTAAAAGAACGACCTCTACTTCACCACAGCCAGCCTGACCCTAACTCAGCCTAGACCTCCCAATGGGCCCCCCCAACCTCCCCGCCCACCTCCTACCTTTCCACCTCTCACTCCAACTCCCAGCCCTCCCAGCTGCATGTCCTCCAGCGTGAACAACCTGCCCAACCCCACACAGCAGCCCTAGAGCAGAGCCTAGAGCCAGGTCTCTCCTTTTCTCCACTTACACTCTGTCTGTGTCCCCCACCATACCACATGCTCCACCATGCTGAACTCACTGTCTGGGTTTCTAAGAACCCTTACATCTTAGAGCTTGACAGCCCATGTGCCCATATTATTTATACATGAGCACAAACAAATTAACAGACATAAGGATACTTGTGTGAGTCTGCACCCCTATGTCCCATTTAGGTGTTCAAAGGTGGTACTACTACTGATGGCAATCATGTGCGTGGCTGGACAGAAAAGTCCACCTCCTCTGTACCCCACACGAGTGCTGAGGCAGGTTCCAGCTGACCGCTGCAGCCCCATCACCCACCTGTGTCTGCATGTACCTCACCCTTCTGCAGTGAACCCAGAGTTCCCCCACATCGACACTATTTTTCCATAATGCCATATCTTTGTGTGTGTGGTTTTCTTTTTTGGAGACAGACCCTCATTCTGTTGACCTAGGTAGAGTGCCGTGGCATCAGAGCTCATAATAACTTCAAACTCATGGGCTCAAGTTATCCTCTTATCTCAGTCTCCTGAGTAGCTGGGACTACAGGTGCTTACCACAACACCTTGCTATATTTTCAGAGGTGGGGTTTCACTCTTGCTCATGCTGATCTCAAACTCCTGACCTTGAACAGTCCACCTGCCTTGGCCTCCCACAGAGCCAGGATCACAGGCCTCAGCCCCTACGCCTGGCCCATATCTTTGTGTGGATCCCTCTGCCCAGGGTGCATTTCTAGTACCGCTTCACATCTAACAAATTCCTTCAAGCCAGGCCTCACCCACATCTCCTCTCTAGAGCCTTCCTGAGCCCCCATCCCTTCTCTGTGTGGCCCATGTTCCCCATCTCTTGCACGTGTGGTGCCCTGTCATGTTTGGGTCTCTATGTCAGTCTCTCCTGCAGTGGGCTCCTGGGTGCAGGCCCATGGTCTTACCCAGCACAGGCTCTCGTCCATAAAGGAGGCTCCAAGAATGGAGGCTATTGGTTGGAGCTGACACCGGTTGGTGAATGAATCAACCCTGAAAAAGGAAGGGAGGTCCTTCCAGAAACAGGCCAGGGTTTCATAGCCAGGGAAAGGTCAGTGCTTTACTGACAAAGGGCCTGCCTCTCAGGTACCATCTCCCAACTTCCGGTGTCACCATTTCCGAAGCAGGCACATCCCTCCATTCTTGCAGATGGAACCTGTGCAACAAGCTGACCTGAGCTTCGGAACTCACCTGGAATACACATCTCCTTGGATCTGGCTGGGTCTGTGGTCTCTGCTTCAACTTGTAGATCCAGAAGCCGGAAAGAGACACTTTTTGCTTCTCCTAGGCCTGCAAGTCATCAAAATGCTGACAGGGGTGGTCCTATGGCTCAAAGGAGTAGGGCACCAGCCCCGTATATGGGAGGTGGTGGGTTCAAACCCAGCCCCGACCAAGAAAGAAAAGAAAATGCTGACAGGGAAAACAGGAACCATACCCTGGCTAAGATCTGCATTTCTTTCAGCAGCTAACATTCCCCAGCACCTGCTGGGCCATGGACTCCAGGCTCCAGGCCACGCTGCCTTCCCAGGGTGCCAAGGTGTTGGGAATGGGTTGCAGGGGAACATACCTTTCATTCCAATCCCCTCTCCTCCAGGATGTTCAGGGTGGAGGCTGCAGTGCCAGACCAACTTACCAGTGTCTCTGTGTACTGTGAACTGATAAGAGTTGGGCTACATCACAGGTTTGTAGCAACGATAAAAGCTGGCCCTGCCCTGAAGGTGATGCTGGAGAGAGGGTCTTCTATAATGTGGGGTGGGTTGCAGGCTGTGAGAGTGGTGCTCATGGAGGTGCAGCATGTCCTGGAGGCAGAGAGGGAGCATCAGGGTATACTTTACAGAAGAGGTGATATTTCAAGTAGGTTTCAGAAAATAAGCAGGGATGCACCAGCAGGAAATGTCCTTTGAGATCAGACCATAGAGGGCAGTGGGTAGACAGTAAGAGAAGAAGTAAAAAAAGCAACAATCACTGTGTGAGTGCTACCAGAGTGCCAGGTGTAGGCTATCTCATTAATGCCATGACAACTGTCTGGGCAGCCCCACCTTACACTTGAGGGAACTGAGGCACAGAGAGGTTAGGAATATCCCAGAGTCACACAGCTAGTAAGTGGCAGAGGTAGGATCCCCAAACACACTGTTGTTTCATACATGGCCCACTGACTTCATAAACCCTGAAGATATCTGAGCGCCTATGATTTGGAAGGCACTGGGTTAGGAACTTTCCAAATGTGCACTTATTAAACCCTCTCAGCATCTTTTGAAACCCTTCATTCCATTTCACATGTGGAGAAACACAAGCTGGCCTGGGCTGGGCTGCGAGCCTTGCCTGCCCGGCTCTGCAGCCCTCCCCACTGCGTGACTGTGGTAAACAGCCTCTCCGCTCCCTCTCTCCGTCTTCTGCAACCCCACCTCCTAGGCTCATCCCCTGGGCACCTCACAAGGAGAACCACTGCTTCAGAAGCCCACACAAAAAAAGAGGCTGGTTCATGTTCATGCTGGAGGAAGCTCGCCTCTCCCCTCGCGAGAGTGAGGCCTCACCGCACCAAGCCTGCCAAAGTTGCTTCATAAATACTTGTACTTGGCCAAATTTATTGGCGAGCTAAATTAATCACATTTTAAAAATAAAAAGTGAAGTAAATAATAAGTGACAATATTCTGCTTCCATAAAAACCACCTGCAGCTCGGAGAGGTAGTTGGCACCCCACTTCCTTGAAGTGTCACACGTCCCTGCTCATGGCCATAAATGTTAACATCCCTCTGTAGGCAGATAACCAGCTCTGACAGGAATCCACAGATGTGTGCAAAGTGGCTCACTGCGTACGCTGGCATCATAAAATCGAGGAGATGGAATCATCTCAGGCCTGCTGGATGGCAGAGAGATAATTTCAAACTATATTTGTAATTCTGTGGGGAAGGGGGAAGGGTGGAGGGGGGGAGGGAAGGAGGTGAGGAGAGGGGACAGATGGGGGGAACAGAGCAAGAGCCTGAAAAGTCCTCACTGAACAGTCCCCAGACGTGACCCATTTCTGCACCCGGTGCTTCCTGGTCACTGAGTTCACTGCCTGGTGCCGTTGCTGGCCTGGGAGCCACTGAGGGAAGAGGACAGCCTTTTAAACATTTTTCAATGAATATTTTTACCTTTTCCTAATTTTAAAAGTTATACCATGGAAATAATGATGAGTCCTTCCAAGGGTACAATATTTGGAGGTGCTCTTTTGTCTCTTATTGGTGATGCTGATATTGATCAGTTGGTTAAGATGATATGTTCACCTGCATTTTCCAGGAAAAAAGAACAATAGAATATTTTTAAATATACCCACATATACACTACATATAGATATGTAACCTTTTAACATGTACAGATATATTTATTTTAAGGAACCAACTAACGTGATTTCAGATGGCAAGTCTGAAGTCTCAGGCCAGACCAGCAGGCTGGAGATTCAGGCAGGAGGTGACGCTGCAGTCCTGAGTGGAATGACTTTCTCTCTGAGAAACCTCTGCTTTTGCTTTTGAGGCGTTTTGACTGATTGGATGAGGCACACCTGTTTTACAAGGGCACTTTTCCTCACTTCAAGTCACTTGACTGTAGATGTTAGCCACATTTATGCAACACCTTGTCGCCATGCCTAGGCTGGTGTTTGATGAGATAACTGGGTGCTGTAGCCTCGCCTAGCCGCGCTGACACGGAACTAAGCATTACAAGTAGTTTCTGCTTCCTCTCACTTGCCATATGTAAAAATTTTGTCAGTAGATACTTCAAGACCATGCCAATATTCTGCTCCTCTTCAAAACTTTCCTCTTCAGTGAACATCAGTTGCTGATTCTTGCTTTTACTGTGACAGTTAAGCAAAGCTTTGGAGAAGGGGTTTGAGAAGCCGGCTTCAGGTCCCAGTGCTTACACCCACTGGTCATGTGGCCTTGGATAAGTTTCCCAATGTTCCCAATCCAGAGTGCTCCCTACTCAAATTAGCATAACAGTATTGTCCTCCAAACTGGGAATGTTTCTTAAATGCAGTAATGTATGAAAATGTTCCAGTACAAAGTACAAAGAAAGTATCCCATAAATGTTTGTGGCATCAAGGGCATTAAATAGGCACATTCCTGCCTCGGCAAAGGAATTGCTGATCTGACTCCTGAATGTCATTGATTAGTGGAGTCATCTGAGACTGCTGGGGAAGTTCCTTGTGGAAAATCATTCTTATCATTCCCATCACGGGATTCAAAGTCAAACCTTGCTGACTCAGGTAACAGTGCCCAGCGTGATTGGAGACATTGTTGGAAAGGCCTTCCAAAAGCTGGTGACATTATAGCTGAGTCTTGAAAGGTGTGGCTTGTAGTTAGAGACAGAGGGAAACATTCCAAGTGGGGGGAATGTCACATGCAGCAGAGTTGAGTGGGGAGAGGGAGGAGCGTGGCTGTTTCGGAAACTCGGGTAGACACTATTAGTTTTAGAGGAAATTATCTATTTGTATTTTTCCTAGTATTGCTATCTTGATTGTGATTATTAGTAGTATTCTTAAGTAAACTGCACATAGTAGAAAGAAATTCATTGTTCCTAGTGAGAAGCAGCAAGGCATGGGGATTGTCCTGTGGGCACTGTAACCAGACTGCCTGGGTTCAAATCCCAGCTCTGCCAATTTACTAGAAGGAGGATCCTCAGCAAGTGAATTAACCTTTCAGTGTCTGTCTTCTCATTGGTAAAATGGAAATGGTAGTAATAGTAACTTTCTCATGAACTATAATGATGATTAAACAAAGTTCATGTTCCTGAAGGCCTTAGAACAACAATTCCAGTCAGGTACAGAGTAAGTGCTATATACTTGTTTGATAAATGAGAAAGTATATTCTATACATTTACCCTCTGGACAGAATTATTGTTTTCCTTTCAGCTACCCAACAAAATGTTATTAATGCTGTTATATATCTCCAACCCACTTACATTACAACTTACTTGGCAGGGGCTGTAAAGCAGTAAATCAGTAACCTGCTGTTATAGAGAGAGAAGACAGGGGTCAGGAGATGTGAGTTCCTGTCCTATCTCTGCCATTACCCTGCACTATGACCTTGGACAAAGTCCCTCTCTGAACCTCAGTTTTCCCATCTGAAAAGTTGAGAGAGTTGAGCCAGCTGATATGAAAGAACATATCCAACTGTAATTCCTGAGTGTTGGTGACCTGCTCTGAGTCTTCATTAAAGAGACAGGCAAGAGAACTGATGTTCGTCCAGCACCTACCATGTCCCGGCACTGCTGGCCCCTCCTCATATGCTACTTCATGTAGTCCTGGCAGCAGCCCCATCAGGGAGAGACAGTTGGAGATTCCCATTCCCATTGGAGACACCAAGGCTCTGAGAAGTTAGGTGGCTGGCTGGTCACTCTGCTGGTGGGGGGCACAGCCTTCACTCTTGGACTGCCTGTCCCTACACGCCTTCTTTTGGGTTTAACTTTGTCCCCAGCAAACAGTCAGCAAGGGTTTAATAGAAGAGTGAGTGAACATGTGAACAGAAGAATCACTGCTCAGCTGTGTTGGGGAAGTGTCCCCCGTCCCTCCTTCAGGTAGCTCAGCTTTGAAGCTAGACCTGAACTAGGACCCTGCCTTTGCCACTTACTCTGTGAGTTGGAGCCAAGTATTTAACTTTTATATACCTCAGTTTCCTGGTCTATAAAAGGGAGATAATAATTCCTACTTCATATGATTATTTTGAGGCTTGAAGAGAGCAAATGTGAAATATTAGCATGGTGACTAAGCTGTAGGTGATTTTTAAAAATGTAATACAACTTCTTGTTTGTGGTTGGTATGAATCAGTGGTTCTCAGATTTTGAGATTTAATGAAAAAGTAAAATAGCAAAATAAAAGTTGCCAACTTTGTGTTTTGCTCAATATGCCTTTAGAACATAATAACATCTAGCACCATTAATTCATAATAGTAAGTAGCATATGCCCGGCACTAAGCTGGTTCTCTCAACTACCAGCCATATGATTGCAATGCTCTTGCAAACTGCCACTCAGAGTCAGCCCTGTACTTATCTGGTTAAGAGCAATAGTTGCCAAATTGAAGTTTGGGGGCTCCTTTAGCTCAGACAATGGGGCAGAAACTGGCCAAAAGAAGAAGAAAAGAAATAGCCTTGCCTCCTTGGCAGGGAGCTCTACTCTGATACAAGTCCCTTTTTTTCCCTGAACCTCAGCTGACTCATCTGTAAAACGAGCCCAGTAATGATTCTGGGCCAACCTTCCATGCTGTTGTGAGGATCAAGAGTAAGAAAGGATGAAACAGTTATGAACTAATGTGCTGTTTACATATGAAGGACCCATGCTACTATGATCTCTGACCTCAGAGAAGCCAATGGAGGGCAGAGCTGAGAGAGACAAGAGGAATAGGATTTTGGTGATGTAGCCCCTAGAGCAGTGTTTTTCAACCTCTTTTATCTCACACTGATTCATATCAACCACAAACAAGAACCTATAGGTAAACTTCCACAGCACACTTAAATTATGTTGATCAAAAAAAAAAAAAGAGTAACAAAAAGAATATACTTACTGTTCTTTGAACTTCTTTTGAAAATAATTTAATGAATAATCTTTAAAAAATGTTCAGGGCACACCTAAGATCCTCTCATGGCACAGCAGTGTGCCGTGGCGCACTGGTTGAAAATCACTGCCCTAGAGAATGTTCATTCGGTGTTTTTATCCATCCTTTGTTCTTGGGTTTCCAGACTAGCGGTCTTTACCCAGTGTAAAACTGGGTCTGTTTGAAGACACTAGTTACATGAATTTTTTGTAAATTTCAGCTCAACCAGAACTGCATGAAAGCAATAACAGAAATGAGAGTTCCAAATAAGGCCAAATTTTATTCATTGGTTTTATACATCAACTATTAAATACATGAGAGGGTGAAAACAGTGATTTCACCCTTTTGAATGGAAATTGGGGTTAGTTGCGGGCCCACACCTGTGCTGTATTAAGTTGTGGGTTCAATCCGTATAATTACAGCATTTAATTATAGATTGATCTATACAGGCATACACATGCATACCAGAAAACTTTTTAAGATATTGTTTAAAGCCTTTTAAAAATAAGATCTGCAACTAAAGCCTCTAATGGGTAAGCCACTAGTTTCAAGCAGCTATTCAAGTGGAGCTTAGAACCTTCATAGGGGTGCTTGGCCTGAGTGCTGGGACCCTACAAGAGTGTATGAATCCCTCCAATGAGACCGTCATTGCCTAAGAAATAGAGGTGGGCCTCTGTCCCCTCTCCTTCTCAATCCTCTCTGAAGTTTGCAATGTCCTTCTGATGAGTACGATCCCTCATCTGAGAAGTGGCCCCATTCTCACTACTTATCCAAAGCCCTTTAGCACAGTGATAACAGTGATGCAAACAAGCAGACCACGACACAAAGGCATTTGCACCAAGATGCTCATTGTCAGCACTGCTCGTCATAACAGGAGCACTGGAACAACCCAAGTGTCTACCTGCATGGTCTGTTTAAATCCGTTAGTGTGCCTCCTTTAAACGCAGTGATGTCCAGCATGCACAGGGATATGAAAGATACTCGTAAGATATTTAATAATAAGTGGGGTGGAGCAGCAGATTAGAAAGCAACATAAATGGAAAGGTCACACCTCTAATTTTAAGTGCTTATATATGCACATGCACATGTAGAAAGTGTCTGAAAGAATAGCTGTGTGCTACAGTGGTCACTGTGCTTCTCTCTGAGTAGTGGGGATGCAGTGAATCTTTATTATTTACTTTATTCTTCCCTGTATTTTCAATTACAAAAATTTCTTAAATACCTACTAGACAAAATTCTTGCCTCTGAGATGCTTGTTGGGAAAAAACAGAGAATAAATAATTAGGCAGTTAATTCTGAAAGCTCATAAGTGCTGGGAAGAAAATGAGAATGTTAATTTGAGAGAGACAGACAGAACAGGAGGAGGTGAGACCACTTCAGCTGGAATGGCCAGGGAAGGCCACTCTACAGAGGGATATTTAATTGAGAGAAGTAAGGCGAAGGCATCCAGATGACATCTTGGATAGGTGTGTTCTAGGAAGAAGGAACAGCTGATGCAAAGACCCTGAGATAAAAGAGAAATATGTACAATAGTGATGCATTAGACTGGTCTGATTCTTCCTGATCTAGGAGGCCCAGGGAGGTAGCAGTTGGCATGACACAGAGGGTGAGAAATGGAGGAAGATGCCGTTGGGACACCCACCAGAGAATGATTCTCTAGAGTGGGCATCTGCCAAGAGGCCAACTCAATTTGCTTTACTTTCTTTGATTTTTAGCAATTCTTTTCTTTACATTTTGGCATCTCTGAAAGCAGAGAGTGTCTTGCGATCGATGTGTACATTTAAGGTAGTGCTTTGTTTTCTTTTCTAAAAGCAGCTATTGCTGAGCAGATGGTGCATGTTGTAGGTGCTGGCATCTAAGGACAGGGAAATGCAGTCATGTGTGCCAGTGTTGCTAAGAGGACTGGCCTTGGAAAATGGAAGGGCCTTGCTGGAAGTCAGTAGCTCCTCCTAAAGGGGGAGCATTAAGAGCCCACAAGAATAGAGTATGTCTTCCAGATCTCTGTGCCCCCCAAAGCACCAGCCACAGAAACACTTATAATGCAACCATGGTATGCAACACTCAGGGAGAACTAGAAAGGGAGCCAGGTCAGTAACCAGCTAAGTACAACCCCACTGGATAAATGCCAAGGTGGGGAGAAACCTGGCGGCCGGGGAAGCCGGGGTAGTGCCCCCAACCCTGCTTGGATGGGTGTGGATAGCCTGAGAAACTTCCTTAAGAAGTGACCAGCAGATGAGATAGACAGGGCATTGGAAGCAGAGGGACAGAGGGTGGTCAGCGTGTTTAGGAAACAGGGTGGCATGAGCATGGAGAATCCTCATCTGGAGATTGTGCTGGGCCTTGGATATACATCAAAGGGATTAGAGACTTGGAAAGACTTGAAGCCAGCGAATGACGTGGCTATTCTTCAGATTTAGAACTTTGCTGCCAGCTGTGGTAGTCACTAGCCACAGGCAGTTATTTAAATTAATTAAAAATGTTTTAAAATTTTAATTAATTAAAAATAACTTGTAAAAAATTCATAAGAACACCTGGGGAAAAGTTAAATTAAATGAAAAACTCATTTCTTTAGTCACACTACTCCCATTTCAGTGCTCAACAGACACATGTCGGTCCCTGGCCATGGGCAGACACAGAACTTGTGCATGGTGACAGAAATTCCTTTTCGAACAGGGCTGCTTTAGTATGCTCACTTGAGGACAAATAGATAAAAGAAATAGCAATGACCGTGGTGCTTACTGCACACCAGGCACCGGTCCAAGGGCTTCACACGTGCTGTTCCTTGAGCTCTTGCCACACCCCACAGATGCAAGCACAGGTCCACATCGATTGCAAGGAACCTTGGGAGCAGGGACAAGGCTATGGGTCTCTTTTCAACATTTTCTGATCCTTTGCATGGCTCAGCTCCAGCTTCTCCAAGACCCAGTGCAGAGACAGACTTTTGGTGGGAACACTGAGTGTTGGAGCTTCAGCCTTGCTGAAAAGCTTGCCGTCACACTGGCTTGAGGCTGGCCAAAAAGGAGTTTCCTGGAGCTCCCAAATCCCACGGTATACACTAAGAAACCTTGCTAGGAAGGCCCGCCAAGTGTCTCACCCAATAGGTGACTGCAACTGATGGCTATTTCTTGTTTATTTTTCCCATCAGGAAATGGAGACTATAATGTTCTAATACTAACAACTGCTGTACTTACAGGCAGCTTACTCTGTCCCACACACTGGTCCAAGCACTTCTAACTCATTTCATCTTCATAAGAATTCCATGATGCAGTGACTATTATTTTGCCCATTTTACACATAAGGGAAGTGAGATGTGGAGAAGTTAAGAAACTTCTCAAGGCCACACTTCCTGCAACCCAGTAGGTGGTATTGCCAGGATTCGAACTCTCACGATCTGGCCCTGGAGTCTGGTTCCCAGCCATGGTGCTATACAGCCTCTCATCATAAATCTTCTGGAAATAGGAGATAGCTGCTAAGTGCACTTTCCACCTGTTTTGGCTGGAGTGGTGTGAGAACCTGATTCCATTCCAGAAAAACCTGGCTGAAAGTTATGCCCAGTCATAACATAAATGCCTCACATTTGGGGGGCACTTTATGTCATTTTTGGAGTACTTTTCTGCCAGGAGTACTTATGGTAATAGTCATCCACAGTTACACCACATTTTCTGGTATGCAAAGCATCTTCATTTGCATGTTCTCATTAAATCCTCACACCAGCCCTGAGGAAGTGAGAAGAAGAGTCCAGGTTTATCTGCCTAACACCAGGAGCCCAGAGAAGTGAAGGTACCTGTTCAGGATCACTCAGCCTCCAGGAAGCAACTGTCCCTTAATTCTGCTCCCATTGATCAAGAGCCAGGAGACTGTAAAGCCATGCACATGCCGAGGTCCAGACATGGGCCAGTAATCAAAATGACCTCAGAATAACTCGAGGCTTCCATGTGCCATTTCTCAGTTGTTATCAAGGAACACCGAATCCACAGCGAAACTTCTTAACTTCTGCCTTATCTCTGTCCCCTCTACTGCATTTATAGACATCACCTTCTCCTAATAGTTCTTTTTAAATATTTATTATTTTTTTTTATATAGTGAAGATATTTTTAACAAGTGTGTGCAGTATAAAAACTAATGAACTCTCATGGCCCTGCCAGCTAAGCTAAGAGACAGAACACGACACCGCCTTTGAAGTGCTGTGAGTGCCCTCGGTCCCATCCCTCGCCCCGGGTAGCACTCTCCTGCAGCTATGCTCGTGCTTTTCTCAGACTGCTTTGCAATCGTCCCAGCCTCAGCCCACACGCCTCTGCTGCTTTGGCTCTTGCTCCTTGCCCTACACCAGTCTGGTGGGACCTTTTCTGGAGAGTGAGGAAGGACCTGGGCACCCTCCTTTTCCAGATGCAGGAATGAGATGGTAGGGACATTTTTTGCCCAGCCACACACCCTTTGGAAGGACATGGGGAGGGGCTTCCTTTTAGACTTATTCCTGGGACAGCATTGCCACTTGTCACCTGGAGCAAGCCTTTCACCACATGAGCATCTGAACTGAAAGGGGGACTTGCATGGACTAAGGTTTCCTGGAAGTGTCAGTCCTTCTCCAGATATTTCCTGAGTACTTAATATGTGCCAAGCAGTGTCATAGGTCCAAGGGAGTGATGTGGTGATAAATGAGACAAACAAATTCCCTGACCTCCAGAAATTCACTGTATATAATTGGCTGTAATCTTCCATCATTACAACCTACTCAGCACTAAAGGTTGGGGTAGGGATAAAATTAGATAATGAAAGTGGAAGTGTTTGGGAAAGTTGAGGCAGATTCTGGCTCACCTTGCTTATAAGATACAGGACAATCCCTGAAGTGGGGTTGGGCAGGCACAGGAAGGGTCTGGAGCTTTGGGTACTCATTCCTGTAGTTACCCATGCCTGCCACTAGATGTCAGTGATGTGTAGGAGGGGGCAGGGAGCTAAGGATGATGAGCTTTTTTCTAAGTTGCAAAAAAGCGCAAAATAACTGCTTACTGTGTGCTAAATCCTGTGTGTTCTAAGTATGTTATATGGCACTTGATGCTTACAGAAACCCTATGATTTGCATATATTTGTCTCCATTTTACAGATGAGGAAACTGATGCTCACAGAGGGGAGGGACATAGGTGGTGGTCTCCCTGCCTTGATCGGACAGCCCCAGGCAAAGATTGCCAGCGAGTCTAAAAACAGCCTCTATACAAAAGAATGTTCAACCACACAGTCCTTTGCTGCTGCTGAACTGCTGTGAGCAGCATCTCCCCACATGTAGGGCAGCAAATGGCTGCACAAATGCATGAGAACCAAAAAGCTCCTCAACATCACTAACACCCCATCATATGCCAGAGAGCGGCAGTACCGTGTTCACTAGGCAGGCAGAAGGGAGCAGGACAGCAAGCCAAGCAGTGGCCGCAGGAGTGTCTGTGTTCTCTGGCAGGGATGTTGGAAGCAGTCATGCCAAAGGCCAGGTTGGGCTTGACATGAAAATTACAAAAAGGTCTCCGGACATGTTCCTTAAAGAGCATATAGAAGCACAGGGTATCAGCACTTGTCCTAAATTGTCCTGAAGAAACTCTGCTAAAAAATTAAAGAGGGAGAACTCAATTCATTTGGGAGAAACCTGCATAAAATAGTTTCAATAATCATTGCAGTCAGTAGGTCCAATGATGACACTGTCCACCTCCTTGTTTTAGTCCCAGGGGAGCAAGTGCTCCTGGGAGGGGAAATGACTGGTTCCAGGCCACAGAGGCAAAGAAGACAGCAAGACTTTAACCTCGGTATTCACAGACCTTCAATTCACAGCATGAGGCATGACAGGACAAAGATATAACCTATGACATGGGATGCTCCACAGAAGACTGAGGGAAGCCCTAAAGGAGAGAGGGGCTAGTGTAAGGGCACTGGGGCCAGACCCCACTGAAGAAAACCCCAGCAGCACCCTCCCCCGGGGGAGAACCTGAGTGATGCCTGAAGCAAACTAGAGACCCCTGGGAATGGCTGAGGGACAGGGCAGTCCAGACAGGAGGAGGGAAGGCCCAGAGGTCCTGATGCAAGATTAGAATGTCTGTGTGATGTCCTAAGCACTGGCAGCCACAGGATGAGCTACCAGGATGCAGTTTTGGGCTCAGCAGGATAAATGTTTACATTTCTACCCACTGAACAGTTGATAATTTCATTTTTATATGTCTTATCTCATTCTGTCTAGATGGTCACCCTTTGTAGGAGTTTTGTCATCCCTACTTTCCAGATGGGGAAACTAAATGTCAGGGAAGTTTACTCATGTCCCCAAGTTCTGGGGCTGGGATTAGAATTCAGGTCTCTTCTACTTGTAATACCTCATTCTTTTCACATTGAAATTATTCAGAGAGGATGATGATGGGTATGATGTCATGGACAACTGTGAAGTAGGACTTATTGGTCCTGTTTTACAGATGGAAGGTCTGAGCCCTAGAGAGGGCTCACCACTTGCCTAGCATGGCACAGCTGGTAACTAAGAGACATGGACTTTAATCTACAAGCATAGTCCTCTTTCTGCTCCTCTTCCTTATGGGAGTGAGGGAGCTCTGTTTTCCTAGAGGGGTGGGAAGAAGTTCTGATGGCCTCTCAGCCTGATGGTGAGTGCTCCCTAGGCGAGTGGTTAGAAGTAGATGGTAGCCAGGCCCCTGCTTCCTACTGGGAGTTTCTCTGACGCTGCTGAGTGGAGTGGCAGCGCAGACAGGTACCTTGCTTGAAGCACATTCCTGGGAGGTGATGAGCAGGGGTTGGGGAGGAGGCTGCCAGGAGCCATGGGCGGGGAAAAGGGTCCTGGGGGCTGAGCTAGGTGTTGGCTTGGAGGAGAAGGGAAGCTGAGAGAGATAAGCAGAGCTGGGAGTGATGTGATCAAGCTGTTTGTGAAAGATGATTCTCACTGAGCAGGGAGATGGGGCGGGGGAGACACAGGAGACCCACGTGGAGGCTTTTGAAAGCAGCAGATACTGGGGCCTGGACTGCCCAGACCGGGATGGCAGACAGTGTCGGAGACAGACGATTCGGTGAGTTGAGAATAATCCAGGTACCTGTATGATTATGCTGCGTTCTTTGCATCCTTCACCAGTTATGGGATTAAACACTTTCCTTCCTTTCCTTGAGTTTAACTGTTAAGCTGCCAGTTTAGCATATCGTACACCACTGTTTTCTTTGTTTTTCTAAACAATCTGTGTGTTTGTTTCTTTGCTTGTTGTTGGTCTGTTGACTCTAAATCCCAATCCAGGTGGTGTTAATTTATGAAAGCTTCTTACCTGTTTCAGATTCTGGTTTTAAGAAAAAAGCTAAATGTTCATGTAAGCCCAATGAGTTTGTGGGTGGAAAATGTCAGCTATAATATCCCCCCAGGTTGCCAAATGGTGTTGAGACAGATTCACATGTTCGCTGTTTTGTAACATCTTAGAAATGCCACCCTGTGTGTTGATTTTTTTCTATTCTCAGCTTATGGGACAAAATGGTGTTCACTTTTTCTATTTATTTTTGGAAAAAGTTCAAGGGGAAGAAAAAAATTCCTTTGGCATATTTCAAAGAGAACAAAAATATAACCTGGTTTTTTGTGTGATGAAAATATAGGAAAGCTCAGTGTCCAAACATGTGTGCTGGAGGAAGCAAGCTGAACTATGAGGCTGAGTTCCCGGGCCCTGGCCCAGAGAAGGGAGGGGATTTTGGCTGCAGCTGAGCTGCTTTGGAGAGTCAGCAGGCGACTCATGTTTGAAAGTTCAGGGGCAGCTTTGGGTTCCTTCTTGAGCTCCCAGGATCATAGATTCCAGTGGTGGAAAAGACCCTCTTGTTATCAACCTTACTTACCCCCCAAAAAGAAAACTTATCCAAGGAAAAAAATACCTCTTCAACTAACTAACTCCTTAAACATGCGTGGAGGAGGCAGCACAGGGAAAGGGTGTGGATTCCTGGACCCAGGGTTCTCAGACCGGGGTGCCCGCCCCAGCTGAACTAGCAACCTGCCCTCTACAGGTCAGCTAACCTGTGCATCCTCATCTGTGAAATGGGGATAAATAGAGTACCTATCTTAAGGGTGTTGCTAGGATTATAGGAGATTATAAATATAATAGCTATATTTTACTTCACATGTACTAAGTATTAGTGACTGCTATTATAAACAATCTTATTTAATTGTAAACAGGACCAGATTAAGTGTCTGTGCGCATGTGCACACGTGTGCATTTCTGCATGCATGCCCACGCAAGACTTGGTCTTCCAAGAAAAGGGATATAAAAGTGTGAGAAAGGAGCAAATCATTCCCCTAGAGGCTGGGATATCCTGGGAAATTTTCTATAAGTTGCTGAGATTATGTCTTCTTATTGCCAGAATATTCAAAAGAGCAGAAGAAAAGTCAGCCAGTGGCCCAGCTGTTGACTTTCCTGGGTTGTGGGTCCGCATGTTTGGCTGGGTTTGTCCATCTGCATCCCAGTCCTGCTGGGGTGGAGGTTGGAAGAACACGTTCCCAAGGAATGGCTTCCCTGGGTATCTTCCTGATAGCTGCTTTCCTATCCTGAAGGAACAGACCACGGAGAAGTCTGAGGCACCCAGGGAGGGGACACCTGGAGCTTTCCTGCTTTGGGTGGCCCCATGGGGTTGGGATTGTGGTGAGGGGAGAGACAATCTAGACACCCAAGTTGATTGGATTAGCTGTTCATAGTGATGAGCTTCATCTGGAAATCATCCTCCTTACAAGGGCACCAGCAGTTTGACCCCAAACTTTCTCAGTACCGCATCCTAATTCATCTTGTTAAATCTTCTTGTTTCTTCTTTGCCTTTGACTTTGGGTAAGCTCCTTGCTGGGCACCAGGGGAGGCATCAGGGCCCTTGTGACAGTGAACATTTATTAATTGCCTACCAAGAACCAGCATGGTGCTTGGTGCTTCCTGGAAGTGATCCTCATCACAGCCAGCCCCTGGGAGAGGTGGACAGTAACCTCATTTCGTGAATAAGACACAGAGACCCAGAAAGTTTAAGTTATTTATGGAAAGTCACACAGCTGGTAAGAAGCCGTGTTGGGATTCAGATCCAGCTTCTGACTGTGGTATCCACCGCTCTATGGTGTGCATCTGTGCCTGGAAGTGAGTCACCCATGGGGCAGAGAAACAGATGACAATTGAATGGCACATCGGAGACCTGTCATTAGAGTGCTACCGTGGGAGTATAGGGGGATGAGAGGCAAAGGCAGCCAGGCTGAGACTTAACTCTACTGCTTATTAGGTGCAGGGCATTAACCCCTATGAGCTTCTGCAAATGAGATAAAATTACATATTTACTTTGCCAGATTACTAAAAGAAACAGTGATAAATGAGTGACCTTGCACCTCCTGGGCAAGTGTCTTTAAATGGCAATTAGTACCCCAATTGCTAAAAACTGAGGAAGTTATAGCTTCAGTGAGCCCTGGAAAATTTGCTTCCCTCCCAGGAGAAGGAGCAGGTTCATTACCACAGGGGCCTGAAGAGGTTACCCAGCCTCTACTGCTGGCAGGCTGTGGGCCCAGATGTTGGTCCTGGCAAGGGCATTATCTCATTTTCTGAACTTTCCAGGGCTGGATAATGCAGTCTCTTCTCATCACTCACCAAGCTTGTGGAAGAGCTTGGAAGAGTAGAGAAGCATGCTTGCTGCCACTGACATGGGTTATAAGCTTGTCTTTCTTGATCAAGAAAGACTTGAGTGTGGAGTACTGCCTGAGGAGGCAGAATGCAAGAAGCAGGGGTTTGGCCATCAGACATGAGTTCAAATCCTACCCTCTTCACTTGCTCTCTCTGAGCTTTCATTTCTTCATATGAAAAAAGGAGGGTCCTGTCTCTCAAAGGGTTGCCTTGAGGGTTGAAGGCCAGCTGTAGGGCTGCTTCTGTGGGCACAGCTTCCTGACTGCAGCCTGGACCCCAATCCGAGAGCAGCCTGGCCCTGCTCCTTTACCCCTCTTTCATCCCCTATCAGGCAGGGCCAAAAAACACTTAGGCTGGTCCAAGAGATTGGATGGGAACACATCCCCTGCCAGGTGTGGCTGACCTCAAACCCTCCTGCAGCAGAGAAGGGACAGTTCTAGCCCTCTCCTGCATCTGGCCTCAGATCCTTTGACCCATCTCTGGACTATTGCACAGTTTGAGGCTGGTGCAAGCACTGATCTGGGACAGCCTGGAGCCACTGGCAGCCTCATAAATCAGGCCCCAGCCTTTGAAGCTCCTGCAGACTCCCTGGGAGAGCCCCAGCAGCTTGATCTTCTTGCAGAAGGGAGCTCCTCCCCCCTGGGCGGGAGTCTCCAGGGGTGACTGGGGCCTGATTTACAGAGGACTCTAATAGCAGCAGCCCAGCCTGGGAAGAGGAGGCTCAGAAAAGAATGAGTATGGCCTCTGACCTGGCCTCCCAGGCTGAGGAGACAGTAGGAGCTGCCCTGAAGGGAGGCCACCTCCTTCTGGGCTGTGTGGAAAACATTCCCCACCTCCTGCCCCTCTTGGAATTCAGCACCCCTGAAATAGTCATCTCTTCTTTTCAAAAGAGAGAGGGGAAGAGACACCTCCAAACCTAGCATCCTGGAAAAGAGGCTTGGTAGACAGATCTGGGTTCGTATCCCAGATCTGTTTCATTAGTGTGTGGTCTTAGACAAGTCTTGTCTAATTCCCAAGCTTCAGAGTCTTCATCTATCACACGAGTTTAAGATGGCACTGGCATGGAGCTGGCATGAGGAGTAGATGAGCTGGCAGGTGTGAAACCCATTGCACAGGGACCAGCAGGTCATGGACACCTAGGGAACATTCTCTCTTCTCTTTGTAGGGACTTGTATCCTCTAAGGAGGGATCTGTGAGCTATTCTCTAAACTACCTCAAGCTTCAAGCTTCGGGACCAACATTATCCAATAGGAACTCCTGCTGTGATGGAGATGGGCCACACCGGCTCCGAGGCACTCTCCAATATAGTGACCACTATCCATCCACATGTGGCTATTGTGCATCTAAAATGCAGACTATGACTAAGGAAATGGATTTTTAACCTTATTTAATTTTAATTAGAAATGTAAATGTAGCTGCCTGTGTCTGCTGGCTGCTGCTAGACAACGCAGGCCTAGCCCATGAAGACCTGGTGTGAAGACTTGGCTTAGAGTGGCCCAAGCATATGTATATGGCCTCGGGCAAGTCTCCTCATCTGTAAAGTAAAGGCTGGGAGTAGAACTAAATGAGGCAAGAGATGTGCCTCATTCACTGCACATGTCTAGCCACACATCCTCATTATGAATATTTAGTTAAATGTCTGTGGAGTTGATAGCAGTGGTGGCTCCGAGAAGAGGAGACAGCGAGAGGCCTGGCAGAAGATTGTTTGATTATACAGATGAGCTCTGACCCCACCCCCAGCACTTGGCCTCTAACCCATCCTCACATCTACCTGGACCTCCCTCTTCTTTGTTTCCAAGGGAACTTTCTTTCTTTGCCCCAAGGACTTTCTGCATAAGACCATAAATAACTGTTTACAGGATCAGCCTCTCCCCCCACCTTTTCCATCTCAGCAGCTTAATCCATCATCAGACAGCATTAGTGGAGGCCACAGCCTCCATCCAGAAGAGGATGGTGCCTTGACAGGGCAGGTGCCACAAGAATGGGGGAAGTCGAGAGAAAAAGTCAATCCACTTTACCATCCTTCCTCATACCTGTCACTTTGTAGTCCCAAGATGGCTACCAGAGCTCACATTTACAGCAAGAATAAGAAGAGGTAGCAGCCATAGACCTCCCAAGCTCCCTCTGCTAGTGAACTTCCTTTTCCATTGGGTCACATGATCACATGATTACCATTAGCTGCAAAGAAGACCGGGAAGTTGCATATCTGGCAAAAAAGAACTAGCCTTGTCTTTATGGCCATACCCAAATCATGATTCATTGCCTAGGGCTTAGCATGTTGCTTTCCCAAGCAAAACTGGGTTTGTTTTAGCCTGGAAAAAGAGATAAGAAGATGAAGCTTGGGTTGGTTACTAGCACTGCCTACCTGAGTAACCATTGCACAATTAGCATAGCACTTTACAATCTACCCAGCACTTTTATTAAATTTCAGATTAATACAAGTTTACAAATGATTAGGTTATACTGTTGATAATGGTTTGGTAAAGTTCAAGTTGTAGTTGAACTTTTCACCCAGGGGTGTGCTGTATACCCTTACATTGTGCACTTTAGGTGAGAGCTTATCAATCACCCACCCTCCTCCCCTTTCCCTCATCCATCCTCCCTTGACTTGAATTTAATTGTGTTTTTCTTTTGTCTGGAAATGCAGTTGTTTATCTCTGGGTTTCATATTAGTACATTGGATACTTGCTTTTCCATTCTTGTGATACTCTACTAAGAAGAATGTGCTTCATTCTTCTAAGTAAATACAAAAAGATGTAAAGTTTCCATCTTTTTTATGGCTGAATAGTATTCTATGGTATACATATACCACAGTTTATTAATCCATTCATGTGTTGCTGGGCACTTAGGTTGATTCCATATCTTGGCAATTGTGAATCAAGCTGCACTAAACATTCTAGTGCAAACGTCCTTACAGTGAAATTAGTTTTTTTTTCCTTCTGGGATTTCTACCTAATCATGGGATGATGGTATCAAATAGAAGCTTTACTTTTTTTGCATGCTATGAATCTGACCAAGGGCTGATAACTAGGATCTACAGAAAACTCGAACTAATCAACAAGAAAAAAGCAAACAATCCCAGTACTTACTTTTGATTTGCAATTCTGTATGAGCATCTTAAAGTTGTGAGGCAGCTCACAGATTATAATCCTCATATTGCAAATTAGAAAAATGAATATCAGGGAGGTAATTTTCTCCAGGAAACAAGGGATCCAATGCCAGGACCCAGCTCTCCAGACTCTTGAGCTGGGGAAAAGGCCTCAACTGAGGGCATAAGGAGTCATTTATCTGTTTATCCCAAATTCTGCAACAACCTGGCACAAAGTAGGTGTTCAGTAAATAGTCAATGGATCCATCAGTGGATGCATTACTTTACTAATTTATTAGCTTGATCTGTGGAGTGTGGGGTAGGAATGATGGGGGCTGGCCACCTACTCTTCCTTCAAAATAAGGAAGCACGAGCACTTTCCAGGCCTGGCTAGCTGTGGGAATTTCATGTCCTAGCACTTAACGTGCACTCTTCTAGCCATACAAGGAGACAGAACCCAAGCACAGAGAGTTCACTCATTACTTTGAAAGTCAGTCTGCTCCACCAGAATAGGCACTCCCCAAGGTAGGCGCTAAATCCCATCTGCCTCCCCAGTGCCTGGCAGCACAGGGATTAGGAAGGAGTAGGGAAGGAAGAATGTAAAGAAAAATAAAAAAGGCCTATCTTTTGTCTCCAAAGCTCACTATCTTTTGGACAAGACAGACTTCCACCTAAATAACAAATTCCAGAGCACTGAGCTATCTAATAGATATGAAAGCACTGGGTGGAGAAGGGATGGGATGGGGAGGCAATGGAGTCAGAGCAGGGGGAGGCAAGAGGGATCTGGGGAAATTCCTGGAGAATTTGAGCTTGACTTTCAAGGAAGAAAGGAAGGATAGCCCAACCATGAGGAGAAGGGTGTCCTAGGGGCACAAAAGTTTGGAGACAGGAGACAGCAGGTATGCAGGCCAGGGTGGCACTGAGTATAATATAGTTGAAAAAAGAGAATAGAGATGAGAAAAGATAGATTACAACAGGTGTTAGGAGGTGAAGGGCTGCGTTGGCATCCTACAGTCCTGTGCTTTTCATACCCCAGCGTCATACATGTCACCTAGGGATTTAATTGAAGATTCTTAAGGAGCAGGTCTGAGGTGGAGCCTGAGATTCTGCATTTTTAAACAAGCTCCCAGATGATGCCACTAGTCTGTGAATCATACTTTGTGTAGCAAGACTTTAAGTAGGGTGCCATTGAAGGTTTTGAGCAGAGATATGATTGTAGTCTGATTTGCTTTTTAGAAAAATTACCCCAAAGACTGTGAAGATGCTTCAGCAGGGTAGAAGGATGCAAGATTTTATTTTTTCTATATCTGCAACACCTAGAATGATGTCTGGATCATAACAGATAATCAATAGATATGTGTAAAAGGAATAAGTGAGCCATCTATGATAGGCTTTTTAAATGAGCAAAAGGGAAGAATGAATGAGTCAAGTTATGTCAAACTGGTAAGCCAATATTACATAAATCATCATTCTGGCCAGTCCTAGAATAAGTCTTAAGGCAGTACTTTTCCAACTTGGTTTTAGACAAAGATCTGACTGCTTCCATGAAATTAAACAAAGGCCCATTATGTGAATCACATAAAAAATAGTTCAATGCCCAGTTCAGCCCAGGGGTAAGAGTTCTAGAACTTAACAGCGTAATCCTTCCCCTTTCTCCCCAAGGCCAAAGAGCTACCTTTGTAGCCTCCAAACTTTCCCAACCATCAGTTGCCCCCCAAAAGCTAGCCATGCTCCCTCCTGCCCCCAGGCTGGGTGAGGCAGCCCTTCTGCAGGATGTTTGATAGGGATTATTTCTTCTGACTCAATTTCCCCCACTAGACAGTTAAGTCCTATAACATATGACCATGAAAGACCCATCTTGGTATCTTTATGCTCAACCTGGGATCTGGGTCAAATGAGGCCCTGAGGAAAGGATGACAAGCAAGCAAGTCCCAAGGACAGGACGTGAGTTCCCAAACACATTACCCCTTCTCTACCCAGAAGCAAAGGCAGGGTGGGCAGCAGAGCCATGCAGGGGATGGAGTTGAGATTTTAGAGTGTTACATTTTGGGGTCCAAATCCCAGGTCAGGCACTTATGGACCAGGGCTTCCTTTGGGTTAGTCCAGAGTGCCTCTGTGCCTTGGCTTCTCATCAATAAAAGAAATACAACAAATCATCCCTTCAGAGGGATCCAATGCCAGACAAGGCAGTTACCAGACACAAGCCATGCTTTCTAAGCAGCCGCCTTCATGTGCTGCTGTCACCAGCTCACAGCCTGTCTCGCTCTGCACAAGCGTCTGCATGTTGCATTTAAACAGGAAGCATCAGTCACGCTGACAAATCTCTGTGCCCCCAGGGGGTGTTCCCAACTAGTTAGAGGCTTGGCATTTATTCTCAACTGCTTGTTGTTGTATTTTTCAAATAGCCAAGTATTTAAATATTGTCGGCCTGATTGCTCTCGTGGATTTGTAGCCCTCGTCCTGCACCAGGGAAATCCTCTGGCAGACAGATGTAATGGGTGGCAGCTGCTGCCTGTTGGAAGGAATACTGGGCAGCAGGTCACTGGGACCAAGTCCAGCTCTTCTCCTTACTGGGTAGGGGACCTTGGGCAAGTTGCTTCTCCTGGTGGAGGCTTAGTTCCTCAGCAAGAATAGCAAATACCTATGTAGTACTTAATGGTTTCAAACTCACATCCACTTGCTCATGTGATATTCTCAACCCCACTCTAGATAGCTGTTTTATCCCCTCCCTGAGAAAGCTCAAAAACCTGAGGATCAGGGCGGCACCTGTGGCTCAAAGGAGTAGGGTGCCGGCCCCATATGCCAGAGGTGGCAGGTTCAAACCCAGCTCTGGCCAGAAACTGCAAAAAAAACCCCAACCCCCCCCCCAAAACCTGAGGATCTCTGAGCGGGGCTTTCAATCCCAGCTCTCTTAAATAGCAGTGTGATTTGGGGAAAATCCTTGCCCCCTCTGATCCTCAGTTTATATAAAATGGCAACAACATGGCAAACACATATCACCAGGCATCTCCTGGGCAACCAGTGAAAGAAAGCCGCTGTTTAGAATCATTATTTACATATTATCTTCATTCGCCCAGGTTCACAAAGCCAAAGTCAGCACCCCTGCGCCAGACCCCACAGCCCGGCCTGCTGCCCTGCTCCCTGCTGCAGGGAGGGTGGGAACCGTGCTTCTTAGGGCCAGCTGGAGTAGCATGGCAGTGCTGTGTAAACTGTAGAGTGCCAGGTCCTGGTAAGACCCTCCCTCCAGTGAGGTAAATCCAATTGCTTGTCACAGACTAAAAAAGCCTGGTCCTTCTTTAAACAAGGCTAAAAGTCATTCTCCAGGCCCATCCCATTTTCTTCTTAGCTCAAAGCTCTGACTTAAGTGCCCTTTTCCTGCACTCATGGGTGGGACCAGACAGAAGCTAGCAGGTGCCTTCCTCCATCAGGCTGGAGGTGGGCACACCTGGGGACAGTGGAGGTGGGCCGGGCTGGTTTCCAGCCATCTGGCCTATAGGTGGGCCTGGCCCTCTTGAATCTGTTCTGTGATGCCCCTTGGAGCAGCACAGGGCCTAAGCCAATTAAAACCTTCTCTTGAAGGTGGCTTAGAGAGCACCGGCCTGCCCAGGGACCCGAGGCAATTGCTTCAGGAATTGCCCTCCTTTCCTCCTGCCTGCCAGAGCTAGAGGGGCACCAGGGCTTTATCTGAGAAGGTCCCATCATGTTCTCCCTTTCCAGGCCCCAAGATAATGGTGTGGATCCTCAGAAGAGGCAGGATGGCAAGGAATAACTAACTGCCAATCGTATAGATGAGGAGAATGAGGCCCAGGGTTACCCGCCTAGGACACAAGCCTCGTAAGTGCCAGGCTGAGACTCAAATTGACTATGCCTGCTCAGGATTTCTGCCCTTTCACTCTTTCCAAGACAAGAATCAAACCCTTAGCTCAGGTCCCATAGCTCAGTGAGTAAGGCGCCAGCCACATACACTGAGGCTGGTGGGTTCAAGTCCGGCCTAGGCCTACTAAACAACAATGACAACTACAACCAAAAATATCCAGGCATTGTGGCAGTCAGGTGCCTGTAGTCCCAGCTGCTCGGGGGGCTGAGGCGAGAGAATTGCTTAAGCCCAAGAGTTTGAGGTTGCTGTGAGCTGTGATGTCACAGCACTCTACCGAGGGCAACATAATGAAACTCTATCTCAAAAAAAAAAAAGAATCAAGCCCTTAAAACTTTGAATCCCAGCACAAATGGGGCATAGACATATCTGTTCAGTAATTAAATAAATGAATAAATAATGCTGAACAGAGACGTTCATCTTAATGCAATACTGGGAATGGAATGGAGAAATCCACAGCTGCTTCTGGGCCAGACACGATCCCTTACAATAACAGTAGTAATAATAGTAATGGTAATGGTAGATAGTGAGGGCTGGGCCTGCTCTAAGTGCTTTGCCCTCCCAACAACCCTCCCAGGTAGGTACAACATTTTCTCTAAAGAGGAGATGGAGGCACGGAGAGGTGACTCCCTCCTGCCACTCAGCAGGGGCGGACGCCGGGAGCTGAGCCGTCACTGACGACAGCGATGCTCTCGGCTGCCATGCACTTCTTTCTCTTGAACTCCTGACCTCAAGTGGTCCTCCCACCTCAGCCTCCCAAAGTGCTGGGTTCCAGGTGGAGTCACAGCGCCCAGCCAGCTAATAGGGAGTGCCCTCCTCTGTCTAGCTGCAATGGTGATGACCTTCACCCTGCCCGACTCCCCGCACTGGGGTGTCTCAGTGACACCTGAGGTGTGAAGGGCTATCCTTTACAAGCACTGCACTGGACAAAACCGGATATTGCTGGCTGGGCAAGGCCAGGCTGGGCCGTAAACAGCATAACCCTCTGGGCTCCAGCCCTGCAGACAGGAAACAGCCCCCATCCCCTCCTGCCTGGAGTAGCCGCCAAGCCTGGTACAGCTAACAAGTGAGCTTAACAACCGCACAAAGCAGAACTACTGGAGTGACAGGCAGAGTTTCTTAATGAAAACAAATGTAGAGCTACAGTCACGAGAACAAAGTGAGGATCCGGCCCTGGGAAGCCAGACTCCGTGACCCAGGTGTAACATTAGCCAGCGGAGGGGCCGAGGGCCAGAGCTTCCCCACGGAGCGGACAGGCTCAGGGCCCTCCTGGAAAGCAGAGAGGGGCCTCAGCCCCCAGAAGCGGCTGCTGCAGCGGCGCTGGGGCAGCCCGGGGTCTGTGGAGGAGTGTAGCATCTGTCCTCCATGGATGGTGGCTGCTGGGAAGGTAAACAGAGCCTCCCCAGCTACAGGCAGGGGATCCTTCTGTGGGGAATAAGTAAGGACATTCTGAGAATGTCACCTCTGGAGAGTGAGCAGCAGGAAAGACCCAGTCAAGGCAAGGGGACATCAGAAGCAGGAGAATTCGGCATTCAGAGCTCACATCCGCTGAACTCCCCACGAGCAGCACACAGCCTGGCCCAGGGCAGACCCGCTCCGTGTTCTCCAGGTGGTCTTGTGTTTGATTTGGAGCCCCCACAGAGATCTGGAACTGGATGGTACAAGTTCACGAGGGACTAGTGGTAACAAGGCTCCCCTATCCACGCAGTGGGGTTCACACTGTAGCATGTTTCTGCTCTAGCTGGGAGCTTGGTTTGATCAGAATCCTCTTAACTTGGGGATTGTCATTCCTCAAACATGTGGAATTCATCCCACAACATTCCCTCCCAGCTGTGGGACAGTTAATCATTTCCTTGTCTGTCTCACCCTCGGGAAGCATGGAAAATTTAAGGACAGACCTTTGCACTCAGGGGCAAAAGAACTGGTCTTCATCTGAATCCCAGTTCCTGCCTCTTTCTAACTGTGTGACTTTGAAATAAGACACTTTCCGTCTATGAACTTCAGTTCTTTATCTAATACAGGACCATAACACAGCTACTCAGAGGTGTTTGTTCATTTATTCAATTAGGCAGACACTATTTATTCAGTGCCTATTTGTAAGCTGGAAGCTTGGGGTTCCATGATGAACGCAAAGGACATGGTCCCACCTTCATAGAAGTTGAAGCAGATAATTAAGCAACTATTTAAATATAAATGTAATGTTGATAAATTCCCCCAAAAGAGGTACAGAGAGGTAGAGTAAATCACCTAAAAATGTGGAAGAAATGTATAAGTCATAAAGCACTATTTCACCATCAGGCAATTACCTTTATTATCCTCATAATATTTCCTCTGATGTTTTAAGGTACCATAATGATCTGAGCCTCAGTTTCTTCATCTGTAATACTGAAATTGTAATCATACCTGCATCAGCTAACCTTTGCTATATAACAGATAACCCTAAAATGTAGTGGCTTAAAATAATCACTTTTTGGTTCCTGTTTCTGAGAGTCAGTCATCTGGGCTGAGTGAAGCAAAATGGTTCTGGAAGTTTCATCTAGGCTCACCCTGTGCCTGCAGTCTACTGGGAGCTGGTGAGTCTCTAGCACCAGGCAGACTAGCTGGGCTTCTCTACCTGATGGCTGTTTACGAAGGCAAGCCCAAATGCTCAAGGGATTTTCCTGGCTCTGACTCGTTTGCTAATATCCCATTAGCCCATTGGCCAATGCAATTTGCAGGCTAACCCCAGAGTCAGTGTGGGGGACTACAGAAAGGTTTGCATACAGGGTGGTGTGATTCTTAGGAAGCCATTGCTATAGGAATCTACCATCATTCCTAACTTCTAGAGTTGTCCTGAGGAATTAGTAAAAAATAGTACAGTAGAATCTCTTCTTGTTCTGATTCAGGGTGGTGAAAGATGCTTTACTTCCTTTTTAGTTGGCCTTAATTGCACTCCCATCTCAAAGAGATTATTGCTTTCTGTATCAGTCAACTTTCTGGCAGAAAAGGCTAACTCCTCAGAAAGGCCGTTTCCCTCAATATCACATAAAAACCCTATGAGAGGGCAAGACCACAACCACTGAGGAGGGTGTGTTAGATGTACATGTTTCAGGGCTTACCCACATACAGTAGAAACCGTGACCACCCAAGGGATTGTAACGAACTAGTCAAAATATGGAAATGGTCAGCCTAAGAAACTAGACCTATTCTGGACACGTGGTGCATGTCTGGTCTATGAAAATTAGGTCAACTTAAGGAGGTGGTCAACTATGGAGGTTCTGCTGTGCACGATGCTGCACCTGTGATGTTTATACTAAGACAGGTGCCTGCACATAGTAGATGCTTAAGAATTGGTAGGTAAATGTGAATCTGAGCAACTCGCTGTGCTTTTGGGGAAAAGGGACATTACACAGGAAATAAGTAGCAAGCTATTGGTCAAAGCAGAATGTATGGTGTGGCATTACAGCTAGAAATCATAAGCTACAGAGCAGTTTCTGATAGTGAGACTGTGTCAAACTCTTTAGTTTTAAAGAGGTTTTTAAAAGAGTGTGGTTTTTTAAAGAGTGCCACTGACCAAAAGAAATTTTTTCAGAGAAGGGTGCTCAGGATGAGGCAAGGTAGATGAGAACTTAGTCAGAGGACAGCATGGAAATAAATGAATTTATCCTGGATAAAAATGCCAGGCATAGAGTTAAGCATTTCCAGGGGTCACCTAATTTAAGCCTCAGTACAACCCTGTAAGATGGTAAACACTGTTTCCATTTTACAGATGAGGAAGTGAAGCTTGGAAAGTGTATTTGGGCTCTGTGCCCATAGCACAGTTACGGCACCAGCCACATACACCAAGAGTGGTGGTTTCGAACCCAGCCCAGGCTAGCTAAACAACAATGACAACTGCAACAAAAAATAGCCAGATGTCTTGGTGGACACCTGTAGTGCCAGCTACTTGGGAGGCTGAGGCAAGAGAAACACTTAAGCCCAGGAGTTGGAGGTTGCTGTGAGCCGTGATGCCGTGGCACTCTACCAAGGGCAACAAAGTGACACTCTGTCTCTTAAAAAAAAAAAAGAAACATGAATACTGAAAACAGAACAGCTGTGGGGCTGAAACTGTTTTGCAAAGTAAAGTTGAAAGGGAGATTCTTGCCATTTAGATTTTCAAATATAATAACAAAAGGTCAACTGTTCATCACCAAAAGTAACACTTTTTACTACATTTTCAACTGAACAGACTGATTAAAAGTATCATATTTGGCTCAGCTCCTGTAGCTCAAGTGGCTAGGGTGCCAGCCACACACACTGGAGCTGGTGGGTTTGAATCAAGCCCGGGCCCGCCGAACAACAATGACAACTACAACCAAAAAATAGCTCAAATGGTGGGCACCTGTAGTCCCAGCTAACTTGGGGGGCTGAGGCAAGAGAATCACTTAAGCCCAGGAGTTGGAGGTTGCTGTGAGCCGTGATGCCGCGGCACTCTACCAAGGATGACATAGTGAGACTCTGTCTCAAAAAAAAAAAAAAAAGAAAAGAAAGAAAGAAAGTGTATTTGTTCAGAGTTTTTCAGAAGTATGTGATAGGTTCAAGGTTCAAATCCAGGCCTGCTTGACTCAAAAAAAAAAACAAAACTCCTTTTCTGAAATTGAAATTTTTGAGATCTTTATAATTTATATGCAATTATAAGAAATGATAGTGAAATATTCTGTGTACCCTTTACCCAGTTTCCCCCAATAATAACTTTCTACAAAACTATAGGAAGAGAGCAGATATCACAGCAGGATATTAACATTGATACAGTCCACTCATTCAGATTTCCCATTTCACTTGTATTTGTTTATTTCTATACTCTTTAATTACATGTGTAAGTTAAAATATCCTGTTGAGGCAGTGACCATTTCCCACCAGGAGTTTCCCTCACCTGCCTCTTTTATGGGCACATCCACCTCCTTCTCACCCCTACCGCAGCCCTAACCCTTGACAACTACCAATCTGTTCTTCATTTCTAAAGGTTTGTTATTTCAAAAATGTTATATAAATTGGGGTGTTTTTTTTTTACTCAGTATAATTCCCCAGTGATTTGTTGGTGTCACTGTCAGTTTGCTCCTTTTTATCGCTGAGTAGTATTCTATGGTACTCAATTAATACCATTTATTTCACTATTTACCTGTTGAAGGACATTGGGGTTGTATCTGTCTCGTGGCTGTTATGAATAAAACTTCTATGACCATCATTGCACAGACTTTTGTGTGAACATAAGCTTTTATCTCTGGGGAATAGATACTCAAGAGTGCAATTGCTAGATTGTATAGTAAGTGCGTATTTAGTCTTCTCAGAAATTGCCAAACTCTTTTGCAGAGGGTCTCTGCTGTTTTATATACCTGCCAGCAACGTATGAGTGATCTTGTTCCCCTGCACCCTTGCCAGCATTTAGAATTGTCACTACGTTTTTTATTTTAACCATTCTGATAGGTATGTGATAATACCTCATTTTGGTTTTAATTTGAATTTTCATGATGGCTAATTATGTTGAACGTTCTTTCATGTGCTTATTGATCATCTGCATATTCTCTTTGGTAAACTATCTGATCATATCCTTTGGCCATCTTCTAATTAGATTGTTTTCCACCATTGGGTCTTGAGAATTCTTTGTATACTGTAGATGCTACCTTCCTTTGTTGATATGTGGTTTGCAAAAACATTTTTCTACCTTTTGCCAAGCAAAAGTTTTCAGTTTTGGTAAGATCTAATTTATCAATTTTTTCCTTTTTTGATCATGATTACAATGTAAAGCCTGTATTATTAACCACTGCATCCCAAAGCCTGGGGAAGAGGACTTCAGCTTGTGTGTGAGGTTCTAAACCATAGAGTTAGGGCCAGGAGGAAGGCTCTCAAAGGAAGCCAGTTTCAGCTCACTATCAAAGTGAATCATCTAAGGCCAAGGTTAGAGGATGAAATGTGTTAGGCGTGATCTCCCCGCCACCAGAAATAAAGCAAGGGCTGGCCCTGTCCATGTTGACTCGCAGAAGGGATCCAGGCATCAGATGGGACTTGGGTGACCATACCTTCCATGTTCCCTTCTAATTCTAAGACTTTAGGAGAGTGTTCCCTGCCTGAATTGAAGTTCTAACAAATATATCCACCAGATACTGTTACAAAGTTGAGATACAAAGTCCTGAGCAGCTTGTCAGTGGCCACCTTCACAAATCTAGGGGGCTTGTGTGGGACTGAGGGAAGTGGATTTACTCTGGGTGATAGCTTGAGCCAGAATTAATAGGAGGAGCCTACATGAAGCCACCAGGTCTGTAGTGACCCTGTTCAGGGTAGAACACACAGAGGCTAAAGGCTTGTTAGGACCAAATCTCGGAGACTATGTCCTATTCTCAGATTCCTGAACCCCATCTTGGGAGCCAGCCACACACCGCCTGCCTCACCTCCACCCCAGCAGTCTCTTCTCCACACTGACTGCCCCAGAGATTTCCTTTCTTAATGGCACTTGTGAGATTTAATTACCCACAATGAAGTCTTCTGAGGCCTTGGATGAAAGGAACGGGAGGGGCGCAAGGCTTGATTAGGCATGTAGAACTCTGGGCACAGTTAGCTCCATGAGAGACTGGCCCTGCCTTTATCTGTCTCCAGTTCTGTGTGAATTAGAGTGGCTAATTATTGCCATGAAAGTTGCCTGGCCACCCAGCTGCTGGAAAGAGGGCCCTAATATCTATTAAGCCTGCCTTTAGTTATTAGAAATGGAGGCAACTTCGGGCAGTCAGGATTTTCCTATCATTATGGGCCTTTTTCTCAGTCCCTTTGAGGTTTGGGTACCCAGAGTTGTCGGTGAAACTCTGCCAAAGCCACTTCTCTCTACTCGGCTTTCTATCTGACATCCTTTTTGCAGATACCTTTGCTACCCAGCCTTGTCTGCTGTGAGGACCCCTCTTAGCACCTCCCCAAGGGACTTTGTCATCATCACATGTTACAGAACTCCTGGCCCCAGACAGAGTACTTTAAATTCCCGTGTGTGTGTGTGTGTGTGTGTGTGTGTGAACCTGCACGCATGTGTCCGTAGTATATTCTGGGCCATCAGAGCAGTCCTCAGGCATAGATTAAGTGAAACATCCACACCACCCCATGTCGCCGAAGAGAAAATTGAGGTTGTGGAAGGACTTGGGCTGCAGATGACAGCTCCCGGCTCTTCACTTGCTGGGATGACAGGGGGTCACAGCTTCCCAGGCCTCCGTGCCCTCCTCTCTGAAAATACAAAGTCCTGAGCAGCTTGAGGAGGGCACAGTCAGTGGCCACCTTCACAAATCTAGGTTGAGGGAAGTGGATTTGCTGAGGGGGATGCTGGGCCCATAAAGGAAGGGGTTTCCAGCTCTGGGACTCCCACTAGGCAAAGAGAAAACCAGAGGGGTTTGCTGCCACGAGAGCCACAGAAGTGGCATATGGAGAATTGTCTATTTTTATTCACTTCGATTCAATCCAGCAAACCCTGGGTGCACCTGGTCTATGCGGTCCTCAGAACGGGGTGGGGATCACGAAGTAGGACCATCAAAGAAGGTCTGGTCCAGGTTTGGGACCTAACAGATGAGGAAATTAAGGCACAGAGAGATGAAGGGACTTTCCCAAGGACACTCCTCCTTCCTGAAGAGCCTATGTGAGCACCAGATGAGGGAGCGAAGGCCTACTGGAGGTTGCTTTCAAACCCCCATTGTGTGGTAACCCGTCTTCATGAGCTGAGGGGAGCCTGAGTCACAGTAACCGAGGAGAAAGGGTCCGGGTGGGGTGGAGGTGATGAAAATGAGAAGTTTCTTTCTCTGGCCTGCCTTACCCCTGCCCCACCTGGACTGTTGGAAGCTAGGTCAGCCCCTAAAGACTCTGAGCGTGACCCAGGTCCAGCCTGGTGAATAGAGCCACCTTAGAGCCACACGCACGCATGTGCACTTGGACGTGCATGCTCCTCCCCCGAGAGCAGCAGCCCAGCCAATCCTGCACCTTCCCGGCAGGGATCCCTGGGGAGACTAATGATGACCTCTGACTCCATCCCTTTTGCATGCGATACCATCAGTGTGGGGTGTGCCCAGGGCATAGAGGACACGCACCCTGACCTGGAGTCTTGTAAGACAAGAAGCTATTGTACACACAGTGTCTCCACAGTCCACGTAACAACCCCAGAAGTGCAGGATCCTCACCCCCGTCTCAGATAAGGATCCTGAGGCTCTAGTGAAGAAGTAATTACCTATGATCACATGACACCCTAAGGGTCAGAGTAGGGATTTGAACCTCAGTGTGTCTCTTTCTGAATGCTACATATATTCCAAATGTCCCATGCTGTCTTCCCTCTGAAGAAGGGTAGTTTCCTTTTTTTTTTTTTTTTTTTTGAGACAGAGCCTAAAGCTGTCACCTTGGATAGGGTGCTTTGGCATTATACCTCACAGCAACCTCCAATTCCTTGGCTCAAGCGAGTCTCCTGCCTCTGCCTCCCAAGTAACTGGGACTACAGGTGTCCGCCACAACCCCAGGCCATTTTTTGGTTGCAGCCGTCATTGT
>CAUYON010031985.1:0-52553 GCA_963573935.1 Arctocebus calabarensis
CTCACGCTGTCTCCCTGTGTCCCCAAAGGGATGTTTCTGGGCAGATCTTGTCAGCCAGAGATGCCTGAAGTCTTCTCTCCCCAGTCTCACCGAGCCCAGTTGCAAGGAAGCTGTTACTCGGCCACCATCTTGGCTCCTCCCTACCTCATTTTTTTATTAAATCATAGCTGTGTACATTAATGCAACTGTGGGGTACAATGTGCTGATTTTATATACAATTTGAAATATTTTCATCTAACTAGTTAACATAGCCTTCACTGTATTTTTTTAGTTATTGTGTTAAGACATTTATATTATACATTTAGTAAATTTCACATGTAATTTCAGATGCACTGTAGGTAGGGTCCCACTAATTACCCTCCCTCCACCTATCCTCCTACCTCCCCTCTCCCTCCCTATCTCCATATTCTTGGTCTATAATTGGGTTATAGCTTTCATATGAAAAGTTTGGTTTCAAAGTAGGGCTGAGTACAATGGATACTTTTTCTTCCATTCTTGAGATACTTTGCTAAGAAGAATATGTTCCAGCTCCATCCATGTAAACATGAAAGAGGTAAAGTCAGCGTCTTTCTTCAAAGCTGCATAATATTCCATGGTGTACATATACAATTTATTAATCCATTCGTGGGTTGATGGGCACTTGGGCTTCTTTCATGACTTAGCAATTATGCATTGGGCTGAAATAAACATTATAGGATCAAATGGCAGGTCTATTTTTAGATCTCTATGTAGTCTCCAAACATCTTTCCAAAAGGACCGTGTTAGTTTGCATTCCCACCAGCAATGTAGAAGTGTTCCCTTTTCTTCACATCCATGTCAACATCTCTGGTTTTGGGATTTTGTGATGTGGGCTAATCTTACTGGAGTTAGATGATATCTCAAAGTAGTTTTGATTTGCATTTCTCTGATGATTAAGGATGATGAGCATTTTTTCATGTGTCTGTAGGCCATGCACCTGTCTTCTTCACATAAGTTTCTCTTCTGGTCCCTTGCCCACCCTGAAATGGGATCACCTGCTTTTTTCTTGCTCATACATTTGAGTTCTCTGTGGATTCTGGTTATTAAACCTTTGTCAGATGCATAACCTGTAAATATCTTCTCCCATTCTGAAGGCTGTCTGCTTGTTTTGCTTACTATGTTCTTGGCTGTGCAGAAGATTTTTAGGTTGATCAAGTCCCAGTAGTGTATTTTTGATGCTGTTGCAATTCCCCGGGGAGTCCTCATAAAATATTCACCCAGGCCTATTCCTTTAAGAGTTTTCCCTGCACTTTCTTCTAGTATTTTTATAGTTTCATGTCTTAAGTTTAAATATTTAATCCAGTGAGAGTGTATCTTAGAAAGGTGTGGGTCCAGTTTTAGTCTTCTACAGGTCACTAGCCAGTTCACCTAGCACCATTTGTTAAATAGGGAATATTTTCCCCACTGAATGTTTTCAACTAGCTTGTCAAAAATCAAATAACAGTAAGTAGCTGAGTTCATCTCTTGGTTTTCTATTCTGTTCCATACATCTATCTCTCTATTTTTGTGCCAGTACCATCCTGTTTTGATCACTATTGATTTATAGTATAGCCTGAGGTCTGGTAGCAAGATTCCCCTGCTTTGTTTTTATTTCTGAGTAATGTCTTGGCTATTCGAGGTTTTTTCTGATTCCATAATAAACGAAATATTATTTTTTCAAGATCTTTAAAGTATGACAATGGAGCTTTAATAGGGATTGCATTAAAATTGTATATTGCTTTGGGTAGTATGGACATTTTAACAATGTTGATTCTTCCCAGTCATGAGTATGGTATGTGTTTCCATTTGTTGACATCTTTAGCTATTTCTTTTCTTAGAGTTTCATAGTTCTCTTTATAGAGATCTTTCACAGTCTTTGTTAGATAAACTCCCAAACATTTCATCTTCTTTGGCACTACTGTGAACTGAATAGAGTCCTTGACTGGTTTTTCAGCCTGGCTATTATTGGTGTATATAAAGGCTACAGATTTATGAGTGTTGATTTTGTAACCTGATACACTGCTGTATTCCTTGATCACTTCTAAGAGTTTTGTAGTAGAATCCCTGGTATTTTCCAGATATACAATCATATCATCTGCAAAGAATGAAAGTTTGATCTCTTCTGACTCTATATGGATACCCTTGATCGCTTTTTCTTCCCTAATTGCAATGGTTAAAACTTCCATTACAGTGTTAAAGAGCAGTGGAGACAGTGGGCAACCTTGCCTGGTTCCTGATCTGGGTGGAAATGATTTCAATTTAACTGCAGTCAATATGATATTGGCTGTGGGTTTGCTGTAGATGGCTTCTATCAGTTTAAGAAATGTCCCTTCTATACCAATTTTCTTAAGTGTTCTGATCATGAAGAGATGCTGGATATTATCAAAAGCTTTTTCTGCATCAATTGAAATAATCATATGGTCTTTGTTTTTTAATTTGTTTATGTGCTGAATTATATTTATAGATTTACGTATGTTGAACCAGCCTTAAGACCCTGGGATAAAACCCACTTGGTCATGGTGTATAATTTGTTTGATGTGTTGCTGGATTCTGTTTGTTAGGATCTTGTTGAATATTTCTGCATCAATATTCATTAGTGATATTGGTCTATAATTTTCTTTTCTTGTTGGTTCTTTTCCTGGTTTGGGGATCAAGGTGATGATAGAATGTGTTGGGTAGTATTCCTTCTTTTTCTGTATTTTGTAAAAGGTTGAGTAATATAGGTACTAGTTTCTCTTTACAGGTTTGGTAGAATTCTGACGTGAAGCCATCTGGTCCAGGGCTTTTCTTTTTAGGGAGATTTTGTATGGTTGATGCTATTTCAGAACTTGATATAGGCCTGTTCAACATTTCCACTTCATTCTGGCTAAGTCTAGGTAGGTGGCGTGCTTCCAAGTATTGGTCAATTTCCTTCAGATTTTTATATTTCTGAGAATAATGTTTCTCGTAATATTCATTAAGGATTTTTTGAATTTCTGAGGAGTCTGCTGTTATTTCGTCTATTTCTGATTGATGAAATTAGAGATTTTACTCTTTTTTTCCTGGTTAGGTTAGCCAGAGGTATTCCTATTTTATTGACCTTTTCAAAATCCTACTTTTTGATTTATTGACCTGTTATATAATTCTTTTGTTTTCAATTTCATTTAATTCTGCTTTAATTTTGGTTATTACTTTTCTACTGCTGGGTTTGGGATTGGAATGTTCTTCCTTTTCCAGTTGCTGGAGATGTCCCATTAAGTTGTCAACTTCCTCTCTTTCCGTTCTCTTGAGGAAGGTTTGCAGTGCTATAAATTTCCCTCTTAGGACTGCCTTTGCAGTATCTCAGAGGTTTTGATAATTTGTGTCTTCATTGTTGTTTAGTTCCAAAAATTTAGTGATTTCCTTCTTAATCTCATCAATGACCCATCTATCTTTCAGCATAAGGTTGTTTAGCTTCTATGTTTTTGTTTGAGTTTGCAGATTCCTGTTATTGTTGAGTGCAACTTTTATTCCATGGTGGTCTGAGAAGATGCAAGGAATAATTTCTTTTCTTTTAAATTTGCTAAGGTTAGACTTGTGACCTAAGATGTGATCAATTTTGGATGATTTTCCATGGGCTGATGAGAAGAATGTGTATTCAGCTTTGTTAGGAAGAAATGTTCTGCAGATGTCTGTTAAATCCAGATGTTGAATGGTTAAGTTTAAGTCTAAAATTTCTTTGCTTAACTTCTTTTGGAGGATCTATCCAACACTGCCAGAGGCGTGTTAAAATATCAGACTATTAAGGTGTTGGAGGAAATCAAGTTACTCATGTCTGTTAAAGTCTCCCTTATAAATTGAGGCACATTCTGGTTGAGTGCATAAATGTTATTAATTGAAATCTCATCATGTTGAGTGTTACCCTTAACAAATATGAAATGATCATCCTTATCTTTCCTTACTTTTGTTGTTTTAAACCCTATTGTATCTGGAATAAAATGGCAACACCTGCTTTTTTCTGTTTTCCATTTTTTTTTATAATTTTATTGAATCATAATTGTGTACATTGGTGCAATCATAGGGCACAATGTGCTTCATATACAATCAGAAATATTTTGATAGTACTGTTACACATAGCCTTCATGTCATTTTCTTGATCACTATATAAAGACATTGATACTCTACCTTTAATTCTGTTTTCCATTTGTCTGAAATATAAATGATCATCCCTTCACCCTGAGTGTATATTTATCTTTTAAGGTAAGATGAAATTCTTGTATGCAACAGATACCTGGCCTGAGTTTTTGTATCCAGTCAGCCAACTCCATGCCTATTTAGAGACAATAGAGACAATTTAGGACAATTTAAGCCATTCACATTAATTGAGAATATTGATAAGCTTGGCAGAATTTTGGGTTTCAAATTTTTCAAAAGACCAGTGGACATTTTTAATCCTTTTGCCACTGTGGAAGTTGGAATTTGATCAAAAGTTTCTGAGTGAGTTTACTTTCGTGGTGGAGGATTTCGCTGGCTATTGTGGAGGATAGGTCTGAAAATATTTTGGAGTGCTTGTTTAATTAGGACAAATTTCTTCAACATGTGAATGTCATTAAAGTATTTCATTTCTCCATCATAAATAAAAGTCATTTTAGCTGGATTCAGGATCCTTGATTGAAAGTTAATTTGTTTTAGGAGATTAAAAGTCAATGACCACCCTCTTCTAGCTTGAGAGGTTTCAGCAGAGAGATCTGCAGTCATTCTAATAGTCTTCCTCTTGTAAGTTATGGTTTTCTTCTGTCTGGCTGCTTGCAGAATTTTCTCCTTCATTTTAACTTTGGCGAAGTTAATTATAATATGCCTAGGAGACATCTTATTTGGGTTGATATGTGCTGGGGTTCTGAAACTGTCTGCTATCTGAATTTCAGAATCTCTTGGCATGTCTGGAAAGTTCTCCTTCTTAATCTCATGAAGAAGAGCCTCTGTGCCTGTGAAGCAACTTCATCGCCTTCAGGGATTACTATAAGGAGAATATTAGTTTTCTTTGAATTATCCCAGAGCTCTATGAGAGAATTATCCATTTTTGCTCTCCATTTCTTTTCTTCTTTGACAGTTTAGGAGCATTCAAAAGCTTTGTCTTCAATGTCAGAAATCCTTTCTTCTGCTTGTTTCATTCTGCTACTGAGGGATTCTACTGTATTTCTTAGATCTTAAAGGGCTGCAAATTCTTGTCTCAATGTGTCAGAATCTTTTGTAATTTTGTCTTTGAATTCATTGAATTCTTGAGACAATCTTTTGAAATGCTCCTTGAATTTCTAATTCCAACTTTACCTCCATTCTATTAATCTTATTTGCAATCCAGATTCTGAGTTCAATTTCTGACAACTCAGCCATTTGTTTATGAATCTTCAGTTGTGTCCGCCACATCCTTCCTTGGGGGAGTTGATCTACTGTGGTTATTCATGTTACCAGAGTTTTTCTGCTGATTCTGCCCCATGATTATTTTATTCCATTTGGCTAGATGAGCAGAGAAGATGAATTGGGTTGGGGCTCCTGGAGTAGTGATTAGCCAGCCTTTTGCCCCACAGCTGGGACTGGTGTCTTTACCTTTTCCCCTAGAGCAAAGGACCTGTGCAGTGCTACGGCCTGAGACACTGGGGACTTACTTGGTGTGGTGGGGCTAAGTGACTCTGTCTTGTTTTCACCTCTTCTCTGTCCTACCCTAGTGAATCAGTTACTCTGGGTTGAAGTCTCACCTGTGGAGAAATACCATCAATTAAGTCACACACACACACACACACACCCACCATGGGCAACAACTGGAAAAGGAAAATCAAATCTTCCCACAACCACACACCCAGGCTACTACTTTGGATAGTCCTTGTGTGATTGGCCCAGTTCAAGAGGTACAAATCAATTCTCCCAGTGAGCAGAGGTCTCAGGTGGGAGAGTTGAAGAGTTCTCCGGCAACTAGATATCAGGGGTCTGCTGACAGCTCAAGTATGACTAGCTCCAATTCTTTGAGAGGTCAGAAGGACCCACCCAGCAAATGAATTAATCTGGAAAAGTTGATGCCTCCTTCCCCACCTTGCACCTCTGTCACATCCAGTCACTGGTACTGTTGCAGGGCTGTGACCCATTTCCCTCCAATGAGCAGATAGATGCTCCAGAGGTTTGTGCCTGCATGAGTTACAGGGAGATCTATGTCTCTTCAGCCAGGCCTCCATACTGTGTCACCATCAGGCAGGGGGTATTGAGGTCTGACAACCTTGAGTGCTTAATGGAGGCTGGGCAGTTCACTCAGTTCTAGCCCCGCCCCTGATTGATGTTGCTGACAGAACAGAATAACTTCGCAGAATTTGTTTCTGTCCCAGCTATATTCCCCTGTGGATCAGATGTTGTTTGAGTTTATAGAAACTGCAACTCAGCCCCGGTCTGTCCCACTGCCCATAGTTGGCATGTCTGTTTTGGCTGCAGGCTGTGTTGGGGTGGGTGCAGTTAGAGCCTACACTCAGCTTTTGTTTTCTGCCTCTTCCTGCCTGCCTTTGTCTCAGCTATGATCCCCTGAGGGCTGGGTGCATCTTAGGCTCCCTAAAGCAGTCTTGGCTCAGCTCCGCCCTGGGAATATGCAATCTCTGCTCATGTCCCCGTAGCACCCTGCTTAGGCAGGTACCGCATTGGGCATATCCTTTACTCATGGGACCTGCATTTCCATCCCAGATCTGTTCCGCCAGAGGCTGCCACCAGAGAAGATGCCTGGCTTCCTCTGGTTGCCCAGAGAGTCAGGAAGTGTCTCTTCAAAATATACCCACGGGTGTGAGCCAAATTGTTCCCAGGGCCACTGCTGTTTCTCTGTGTCATGGGCCACCACCTCTCCTTCTCCCATAGGGTTCCATCAGCCTCATTTCACTGTCTTCTCCTTACTCCCGAGCCACAGAATCAGCACAGACCAGCAACAGCCCATGCCCTGTCCACACCTTTTGAGAAAATGCCCAAGAATTTGGACTCCATGGGGGACAGGCTTCCAGACCTTGGGGTGAGAGTGGAGGGGAGTGCTGGGAGTTCGGAGTTGCTAGTAGAGAATATATATAGTTTTATACAGTTTTATGCCTGGCGGGAGAGTGCTGTGGCACATTTGTAAGTCCTTTCTAGGGGAGGAGTTCCAGTTTTTAGAGGTCTCTCCCGTGGGATAGAAGAGGATGGGATCTGAACTCTGCTTGCTTGTTTGTAATAGAGAATACTGCTAGCTGTTCTCATGGGGGAGGGGACTCCTGTCTGCTTGGTGATGGATTTTGTATCTATTGTTTGTTTCCTTGGGGTCACAGCTCGCCTCAGCAGGGTTGATGTACATTCTTCAACTTTCTCTCTTGGTTCAGTTCCAAACCATCAGCTCACTTGCTAAACTTCTATCCTTTAAGGCTCCTTCTGGACAGGAGCCTCTGTGGAAAGCTGGCTCCAGTCGGCCATCTTGCCTCCCTCCTCTGTTCAAATTTTAATAATAATTTCATGACACTGTATTAAAAGAATAATGAGCATGTGATATGTAAATTATGTATCACTTTATTCTTCTAGGCTATTTGTGTAATATCTGTTGTAGATTTTATTTTTTGAAATACTTGTGTATTTACATATGGCCTTATTTTCAAGGAGCACATGGATAAAGTAGAATGGTGGAATCATAATTTTTGGAGGTAAAAAAAATAGAATATTTGTAGTTTTACATGGTTCAACCTCATATTTAATACTGTTATCTTGGAAAAAAATAAGAAATCACTCTAAAATCACTAGAGATATATCTTCACCTTGGATCTTGCTCTTAAATTGAAACCCATATTTCAGACTTCCTGAGAAGGTACAGATACAACTCTACCAGGATATGTCACCAGCACCTTCAATTCAGCAGGTCTTAATATATGCTCTTCATCTCTTTTCCCTTTATGTGGTGTCTCTGATTCTTTGTAGAAACCTAGCAGTCATGCTAGCCTTTCACATTCTCCATAGGGAGGCAGTCTTCAGGTCCTAGCTAAGCACATGTGCATGTACACACACATATACACATACATGCAAACACACATGCACATTCACATGCATGCATTAGTGTATTTAAATATATGATATATGTAGGTATCTATCTCTATCTCTTAAATATCCTTTCTTCTCCTAGCTGGGCATGGTGGCTCACGCCTGTAATCCCAGCACTTTGGGAGGCCAAGGTGAGCAGATTGCCTGAGCTCAAGAGTTCCAGACCAGCTTGAGCTATAGCAAGATCCCATCTCTAAAAATAGATGGGCATTGTAGTGTGCCCTTGTAGTCCCAGCTACTTGGGAGGCTGAGGCAAGAGAATTGCTTGACCCTAAGAATTTGAGGTTGCTATGAGCTATGATGGCAAAGCACTCTACCATGGCAAAAAAAGTGAGACTGTGTATCAAAAATAAATAAATAAATAAATATCTTCTCCTTCCTAGAACCAGTTATAGACCCCCTCAATCTTCTATGAACATGTTAAAAATTTTTTACTTGTGTTCTGTGTTGTTCCACAAATGGAAGAGGTAGGGCCATAGCAATAACCTCTGAATTGATATTTCAGCTTCCCCGTCTCCTCCTTTTGACCCATTCTCCCTTAGACATTACAGCAGAATTTCAAAGTACAAATCTAAACATAGCATCCCCTTGTATCAAATCCATCAATGACTCACCATAGCCCACAGATCAGTCTAAACTCACTAACTTTGGCTCTTCATGATCCTGCTCTGTCTTTCCACTATCATTTACTACCACTGTGTTTGGGGATCCTGTCCTCTGGTAGCCTGACTAATCTCTGACTCCCTTTTTTCTGAGATCAAAACTTAGATCAAGCTTCTTCCTCTCTGGTCAGCTTTTCCTAAATGCTGCATAACATGATTCCTTGCCAGAATCATAAGGACTGATTTATAAACATCACCCCATTAAGAATACAAATAATTATATTATCTTTTTTTTTTTTGCTCCACATATATATAAGAATTGACACAGAAACCTACTGAATAGTGTAGATATAGGAAAATGGATGGTTATATGAAATGAAAGGAAGACTGCATCAGTATGTAGTAAATTGTCTTAGTTCAAAATTGAACATTATTTATTAAGGAAGTAATATACATAATGCTGGGTTTTTTTGCTTGCTATTCATTTTTATGTCACTAGACATGAGATGTTTATTTTGAACTATTGTTTATACTGGAATATGTGAATTGCAAATGTAATAGAATTTTAAAGGATGTAGATTTTACATCTTTTGTATTTACCTGGATGGGGTTGAAGCACATTCTTCTTAGTAAAGTATCACAAGAATGGAAAAGCAAGTATCCACTATACACAATACTAATATGAAATCAATATATAAACAATTACACACCCACACAAAAGAAAAACATAAGTATATTCTAGTGAGGGGGAGGCAGGAGGAGAGAAAGGGGAAGAGGGAGGGTGATTAGGAAGTTCTTACCTAATGTGCACAGTGTAAGTGTATACACTTGAACTTTACCTTAGAATGCAAACAGTGTAACCTAAAATTTATACCTTCATTAATCTGAAATGTAAAAAATGTAATAGTTGTTTTGTTTAAAAAAAAGTTGAGTTACTTGTTCAACCTTTGTTTACTTCTCTGTAAAATGGAGATTAAAACCAGAACATACTTCAGAGGATAAGAGATTAAATGCATGGAACATATTAACATCATGCATAGTACACAATAAGGATGTACTTGATGCTAGTCATTATTATTATTGATCTCTTAATGCCATAAACTATCACATTTATTTCTTATTCATCTCAGTCAACACCTAACATAAAGCTTCACCAGGAAAGCCTATCTTTGAACGTCCTCAAAAACCACTTTGGACATCTCAACCCTGACTCTAGAATTCTTCTAGACCACCTTCCTCTCCTCTTCCTTGTCTTTGTCAGTCCACATTCATGACCCTACTTTCAACCCCTTAGTCAGTCTCTGTAACTTGGCTTCCACTCTTGCCCCTGGTGTGCTTGCTTGTCAGTCACATTGGATATCTGGTAGTGTCATAAGGGTCTGATATCTGGTAGTCATTCTCAGGTCTCATGAACCATTCTCTCACCATAAAGAAATCCCTGGTTCTTTATTGCCACTTGGGGCTTGTGGGATGACACATTTTGCACCTTTCTGTGCACCTTTCTGTATATATAACACATGAGAGAATTAGTCACTGCTCCTTGGGTACTCAGCAAATATTGGTTTTATTCCTAGATCTGTGAGACTAGGTCCCTTTCTTAGCATTTATTTTATTTTATTCATTTTTTTCTTTAAGAATATATAATATATTGATTTAAAAGATATAACTTTTGTTTTAGCCTTACTGGAGTATAGAAAACTATTTTTCTAGTTTAGGAGCTCAAAAGTATTATTTGCATAAAGTCTAATTTACAAAGTCAGTAGCTGAGATAAATAAACATTGATGTCAGTTATTAATGTCTGCAGGGTTATAATAGTTCAAGCTGTAGAACTACGCTTATGTGACAAACAAGCCACTGAGGAGTCTCTGCTGTACTAATGACCTTAACTTTGATCTTGCCTAGAATCCCAGTATGTTGAGGGATATTTTAGTCCTAACTTTGTTTCTAACTATTCCTAGTCTTCTTTTCTTTATTATTTTACTTTAGCAAGAGAAAGACATCTAAAGCATGAAGTTATTTAATCTGTTCTGCATAATAAACTTTGTTGAATCCATATAATGTCAATTTAGTTAGAAGTGTTCTATTAAAATGTTTCTGACTCAGAATCTTAGAATATTAGATTTTAAAGGATCTTAAGCATCAAGGGCCAGTGTTAACCTTGATCTTAAACATCAAGGCCAGTGTTTCCTTACCTGAGTTCTGAACTAAGATGTTAAAAGGGTGTTCCAATAATAGGATGATTCTATGGATCTAGTAGATGTATGATATCCAAAGGTTAAAAAGTAAGCTTAATAGGTTTCTTTCTATAGTAGTTTTCAGAGCTTTAAATGTGCTAAGGAACTTTGTTGATCATACAAGGGGGCAAGAAGTAGGGAAGGATGCTATTTATTTGAATTCTTTTTACGTAGACTACTTACAAATAATAAATATCTATTAGAAGGATGTAATTAAAATAGTAAATTAGACAGAATATGCCTCTTTGAAGCTCAGAACTATCAAAATAATTTCCCATCTCATACAGAATAAAAGCCAGGGTCCTTACAATGACTTTACAAGATCTTTTGGGGCCTGAGCTCCTGACCTCTTTCTAACTTCCTCTCCTGCTACTTCCCACTGTGTTGTGGGCACACTGGACTTTCTCAGTGAGAAAGGCTGTGAGGCCTGCTGGGATCATCATCCTTCCTGCTCTGTTTTCTTCATAGCACTTGATGACTTCTACTGTACTACATCATTGCTATATTTAATTTTTTAATTGTATTTTTCCTCCTACTAGAATGTTGTTCTATGATGACAGAATTTTTTATGTATTTAGTTCTCTCTTCTATCCTTGGCATCTAGAATACTGCTTTGTACATAGTAGGTACTAAATAACTATTTGTTGAATGACCTGATTGTCCCTGGCAGAAATCTGGAGAGTCTAAATTCAGGCAATATACTTGAGACTAGGAAGAAATGAACAGACTTTGACCACCTCCATCCTGAGTGGACTGGGCAGGGGAGCAGATGTACAAACAGAACAGGAGTCCTCCTGTATGAGAAAAGAGGAGTCTGATTATGATCATGTACAATAAATCTGGTGACAACTTCCTTTTTAGGGCCAAAGGTGAGAAGAGGAATTAGGAAGAAATTAAGAAATCATGCTTCTGAAATAGGAGCAGGTGATGGTGCTTATCTTACTATGCTACATTCTCCTGGAATTACAACCAGTAGGACATGAAAGGGCAAGGGCAGCCCTCTGGCTTGGCCTAACAGTGACCCCTAAGCCTAGAGCTGAATTTGTCCTGAGTCCAGAAAACACAGATCTGTCATTCTTTAAGGAGAGGTTTACTGGATAACAAATCATGTCAAACAAGTTGTACAAGAAACAGATTCATCTGAGTATGCTGTTTTTCCAATGTATTTCTGAACTAACATGCAAAACTTGTTCAGTTGGTTTATGAGTTTTGATAATTTCACATTTAATATCCAAATCCATCATGTTAAAAATGAGTTCCCATTTTGTTTTTCAAAAAAAAAAAAAAAGAAAGAAAGAAAAGAAAAGAAAAAAAATAGAGTGTTAGGTTGAAGATGCATTACTATAATGGTAATTGTAGTTCTTGCCACAAAGAATTAGAGTTGTTTTTTTTTTCCTTCAGATATCTAGATTATTGGGGTTCCTTTCTACTACATTACACTTATAAAAAAGAAATAAGAGAAAGGCATTTAATCCCATCCTTTTCTAGATGGGTAAAATACTCTCCTGTTCCATTAGCTAAATAGAATAGTGTCCTGGAATTAGTTTGAAATTTATATACTTTAATGTGAAATGTTATAGTACAAAATTACAACTACTAGTTTTCTACTTCTTCTGTTTCTGCTCCATAAGAAGAGAATGGTTTATGTCCTATGAGATTATGCTTTAGGACATGTGATTGCCCTGAACAAAGCACAAGCTCTACCAGTTCCTAATAAGTTATTATGTCTTCCATATCTGTTCCTGTCTTTTCTCTGAAGAGAACACAGCATCAACTAAAAATATCAGAATTGTGGGGAGACATTTTCTTGATAAATGCATGGACAATTGATTTGTTGTGATTAGAGGAAAACCTCAGGAGTAGAGGGTTTGGCGCTGAAAACTGACTTTCTGCCCCTGCTGCCAGATAGTGTCTCCTTCTGCCCTTTTCCCCTTTTCTTACAATTTCCTCAGAGAGCAATCACATGACCATTTCACCATAGTTTTTAATGCCAAACATCTAAGTGTCTTTAAAATGCAGCACAACACTTTTAAAGGCAAATAGTGAAGTAGTTTCATCTGACATTTCCATCATAGCTGCTCTTAGTGGATTCTAAACGTCATACATAAATGTGGCTGGCCAACTCTTTTTTTTTTTAATAAAATGATGCAAATCCATTGAGCTGTCTTTTCATATTTGATGCTTCATCTGTTGAGCACGGAACCCATTTTTTCCCTTAGAAATGTGATTTGATCTGAGGATGTCTACCAAAGTCTGTATTAGATTTTTCTAACATTTGTGTTATATTTTATAAATACAGGCATATCTAATAGTTTTGTGACATACCTAAGTATTTCTGAACTAACATCAATTACTCTGTTATCTTTAGTGGTCTAAGTCTAGACTAAAAACAATAAATGTTAAGTTGCTACATGTTTGCAGTTATTACTAAATTGTGATTTTCTGTATATGTGAATATTGCATTCTCAGACTTGTATAAATGTTTGGTTTTGTATCTTAGATTCTGTAGTAAGTATCTTGGTTCATTTATTAAATATTTAATAAGCATCACTGTGGATTAAGAAAGAATAGTATATGATGGCTCGGCACCTGTGGCTCAACAGGCTAAGGTGCCAGCCACGTACACCTGAGCTGGTGGGTTCGAATCCAGCCCGGGCCCACCAAACAACAATGACAGCTGCAACCCCAAAATGGCCGGGTGTTGTGGTGGGCACCTGTAGTCCCATTACTTGGGAGGCGGAGGCCAGAGACTTGATTGAGCCCAGAAATTTGAGGTTGCTGTGAGCTGTGATGCCACGGCACTCTATCCAGGGTGACAGCTTGAGGCTCCGTCTCAAAAAAAAGAATAGTATATAATGACTTGGTATGAAGATGAATAAATTTTAATCTCTTCCCTGGAACAGTTCACAGTCCAGAAAGAAAGGTGGATGGGAGAACACAGAAATCACAATTATAGCAGTAACAAATTTCTTCTAAAGAACTGTTTGCATGTCCATGGTATGTACTCATCCACCCATATTACCCATTAACTCCTCTGTTTATAGACAAACAGATTGCCTCCAGCTTCCCACCATCACAGCATGGTTTCAAAGATCATCTTTGGATTCATTCTCTTGTGTGTCTATATGAGAATTGTTTGGGAATATACATTCAGAGGTGGAAATCCTCTAATGTAAGTAGAAGACAGGAGGACTGCAAAAGAATATAGGGGGCAAGTATTTTATTCTTTAGGGAAAATTGCAGGGAAAACTTTTATTCAATAGTTTTTAATTACTATAGAGAAAGGGAATGGAATTTATACTAGGACAGTGATGGTAAAAACCAACTAGGATGTCTTATAAAATTTTCTGAAGAGCTTGGGTAAGATTAATAAGCTATATGTAGTCTCTCTTTTCTGTCTTTAACCCTGATGTTAACCTCTTTCTTTTCACCATCAGTGTATAAATGCCATATATTCAGGTCTCTTCTATCCTAGAAAAATCAGCTTCAGCCATATGTCCCCTTTTAGCAGAAACCAAGTATAATTTTTTTTTTCTTTTTGAGCCAGAACCTCAAGCTGTCACCCTGGATAGAGTGCTGTGTCATCACAGCTCACAGCAACCTCCAATTCCTGGGCTCAAGCGAGTCTCCTGCCTCTGCCTCCCAAGTAGCTGGGACTACAGGTGCCTGCCACAACGCCCGGCCATTTTTTGGTTGCAGCCGTCATTGTTGTTTAGCGGGCCCGGGCTGGATTCGAACCCGCCAGCTCAGGTGTACGTGGCTGGCGCCTTAGCCCATTGAGCCAAAGGTGCCAAGTTGAAACCAAGTATAATTTTATAAATATATTATAGTTGGGATTAGCCAGTGCCCCAGAGTGGTGAATGTTACTTAGCAATGTCCTTGTAGTGATCCTTGTATTGAGTTGTGCCTGACTTTTGATGAGTAATTTATTCTTGAAAATGTGAACAAATGTAACCTATGCTTAGCACTGAAACTTCCTGACTATTTAGTCACTCTTTCTTTTCTTTTCTTTTTTTATTGTTTGGGGTTCATTGAGGGTACAAATAATTAGGTTACATTGATTGCATTTGTTAGATAAAGTCCCTCTTATAATTGTCCCCCCCCCCAAGAGTTGTGCCATACACCATGAACACCATACTCCTCCCTACTCCTCTTTCCCTGCCTCCCACCTTGGATTGATTTGACTTTTTCTTTTATGAGGGTATGTATTAGATCATCTACTGGTTTCATATTAGGACTGAGTACATTGGATTCTTGCTTTGCTAAGAAGAATGTGTTCCCACTCAATCCAGGTTAATACCAAAGATGTAAAGTCTCCATCTTTTTTAATGGCTGAATAGTATTCCATGGTATACATATACCATAACTTATTAATCCATTCCTGGGTTGGTGGACATTTAGGTTGTTTCCACATTTTGGCAATTGTAAATTGAGCTGTGATAAACAGTTTAGTGCAAATGTCCTTATGATGAAAGGATTTTTTTTCTTCTGGGTAGATGCCTAGTAATGGGATTGCAGGATCCAATGGGAGATCTAATTTGAATTCTTTGAGCATCCTCCATAGTTCTTTCCAAAAAGGTTGTATTGGTTTGCAGTCCCATCAGCAGTGTAAAAGTGTTCCGTATTCTTCATATCCACCCCAGCATCTGCAGCTTTGAGAGCTTGTGATGTGAGCTATTCTATCTGGGGTTAGGTGATATCTCAGGGTGGTTTTGATTTGCATTTCTTTGACAATCAATGACAATGAGCATTTTTTCAAATGTTTGTTAGACATTCATCTGTCTTCCTCAGAGACGGTTCTGTTCATATCTCTTGCCCAGAGGTAGTTCTTCATATTTTTAGAACTGGAAAAAATAGTGCTCCATTTTGTATGAAAACAGAAAAAAACTTGTATAGCTAAGGCTATTCTTCGTAACAAAAACAAAGCTGGAGGCATCACCTTACTAGACTTCAGGCTACAAGTCCATAGTAAACAAAACAGCATGGTATTGATACAAAAGTAGATACATAGACATATGGAACAGAACAGAAAACTAAGAGATGAGACCAGTGTCTACTTGCCATCTGATCTTTGATAAACCAAACAAAAGCATACAAATGGTGCTGGGAGAACTGGATAACTACATGTAAAAGATTGAAACTTGACTCACATCTTTTACTACTTACAAAAATTGACTCAAGGTGGATAAAAGATTTGAATCTAAGACATGAAATGATAAAAATCTTAGAAGAATGTGTGGGGAAAACTCTTGATGATGTTGGACTGGGGAAAGATTTTATGACAAAGACTTCAGCAGCCATTACCACAACTGACTCCATTTAAGCTGAAAAGCTTCGGCACAGCTACACAAGTAAAGCAAAAAGACAACCTTCAGAAAGGGAAAAGATATTTCCAAAGTATGAATCTGACAAAGGGTTGAGAACTAGAATCTACAGAGAACTCAAGTTAATCACTCTTTTCTTTTTAAAATATCTTTAGTGATGTTCCCCATAAGTGGTCTGACAACGAAGTTTGCAAACTCATCCTAGAAAAAGTGCTACATACCTCATTGATGAATATCACTGTGGTCAGCCCTGAAATACTTCCCTTGGGAAGCTACACACCCACACCAGTACCCAGTCCACCCTTCAAAGCAATTTTGGAACTCTTTGTAGAATTGCCATTGTCATCATATTACCCATGATGTCTTGATTGTCATCAAAATGTGTTCCTTTGAATATTTCCTATATTTTCATGTAAAGAAAAAAAGTCATTGGGGGGGGCCTTATCAGGTGAGTAGGAAGGGGGTTCCAGTACAATTTTTTTTTTCTGGCTAAAACATCCATTGCAGACAATGCCATGTGAGCTGGTGCATTGTCGTAAAAGAGTTCAGGTCATTTTCGTCCTCATTTTTCACATACCCTTTTCAATACTTCCAAATACTAAATTTGGTTAACTGTCCAGGGTATAAATCAGTAATTCCTCAGATATAAAAAAAGGTTAGCAACAACATTTTGACACTGATTTGGACTGACAGAGCATTTTGGTCACGGAGAATTGACAGACTTCCATTGTGCACTTTGACTGTTTATTTCAGGGTCATATCAATACACTCATGTTTTATTATCAGTGATAGCATGGCCTGAAATATCATCTTGCCTCTCCAAAAGGTCTTGGCAAACTTTGAATCTCCTTTGCTTTTGTTCATTGGTAAGCTCCTTCAGGACCACACACCTTCTCATGCCAAGATTTTTGGTTAAGATTTGTTGTCTCTCTATCAATGTTTACTTGATCTGCTATGCTTCTTACATCAGCCAACAATTCTGATGCACAATTCAACAAGTTTTTCTAATATTTTTGGCAGTTCTGCTTGTTACTGGTCACCCTGACTTCTCTTCATCAGCAACAGTTTCTCTCCCCTCAAAAAAAAAGTTTAATCCATTTATACATTGCTCTTTTCTTTATAGCATTGCCCCCATAAACTTGGACTAATATATCCCTGATTTCACTTCCATTCTTGCCAAGTTTAACTGGATTTTAATATTTGTTTGTTGCTCTAATTCAAGCTCCATTATTCTCACAATAGCACACAAAAACATACACCAATCATAATGAACACCCTCACCAAGACACTGCCAAACACAGCGTTGAGATGCTGATATACTAAGATTATGAAACTATACCATGCTATTTGTACAGTGCTGCCAACAATGCACCTGGTGGCAAGTTCATGAACTTAATTGTCAAACATTGTATATAACATATTACAAATGGTTTAGAATTATTTTTAATAATAGACAGGACAGGCTATTATTCTAGACAGTCCTGATCTAGACAGGATAGGCTAGATTATCTTGCAATACAACCCCCAAAACCCAGTCATTTAGTGCAGCAAAGGTGTAGATTTTGTATATGCTGTATATTTTTGTAGGTCATCCTCTGCTTATTGTAGTTACTCAGGGACCCAGATTGAAAAGTCAGCCACCACCTTGAGCATCACTAGTCACCATACCAGAAGGAAAGGAAGGACTCACATCGAACTGACAAATGTTGCTCACCTAACTCCTCATGCAAGTGGGCCAAGAGGTAGAATCTTAGGTACCTAGAAGGCAAAGGACTGAGAATATTCAGTGCTAGCACTAAGACCATCACAGTTATATCATGCCACTTTGGGTGGCTGCTAATTCTCAATTGATTGTGTCTTTTTACTCCTTTTTGGTGAAAGGCTTTCTTATGTGGTCTATGCTTTTTAAATAATTGCAAGATCAACTTTGTTGGGGGTTATCATAGAATAGTTTCTACAAAATGGCTTTGCATTCTCTTCTGCTGAAGAAACTCAGGGGTTTCACCAGCTGAAGAATTTTTCTTAATGTTTCTTTATTGGTTTGAGATCCCATGTAGTTATTTTATTTATTTATTAAAAAAAAAATTTTTTTTTGAGACAGGGTTCCAAGTTCTCACCATGGGGAGAGTGCCATGGCATCACAGCTCACAGCAACCTCAAACTCTTGGGCTTAAGTGATTCTCTTGCCTCAGCCTCCCAAGTAGCTGGGACTATAGGCGCCCACCATAATACCTGGCTATGATGACATGATCTTATACTTAGAAGACTCCAAAGACTCAACCACAAGACTCCTGGAAGTGATAAAAAAATACAGTAATGTCTCAGGATATAAAATCAATATCCACAAATTAGTAGCTTTTGTATATGCCAGTAACAGCCAACATGAGAAGGTAATTAAGGACATAATACCCTTCTCAGTAGCTTCAAAGAAAATGAAATACCTAGGAATATACTTCACAACAGAGGTGAAGGACCTCTATAAAGAAAACTACAAACCCTTAAGAAAAGAAATAGTAGAAAATATAAACAAATGGAAGAACATATCATGTTCATGGCTGGGAAGAATCAACATTGTTAAAATGTCTATAGTTCTCAAAGCAATCTACAAATTCAATGCCATCCCTATTAAAATACCAGCATCATACTTTCAATATTTGGAAAAAAAATAATTCTTCACTTTGTATGGAATGAGAAAAAAAACCCATACATCCAAGGCAATTCTTAGTAATAAAAACAAAGCCAGGGGCATCAGCCTATCAGATTTCAGGCTGTACTACAAGGCCATAGTGATCAAAACAGCATGGTATTGGCACAAAACTAGAGATGTAGATATTATTTGGTCACTCAAATGGGAAACCTGGCTTTTCATCCTAGAGCAGCAGATCTCAACCTGTGGGTCGTGACCCCTTTTTAACAATGAAAATACACTGTAGCATTAGGAAGGTTGAGAACCACTGTCCTAGACTCTTCCTCTCTTTCAGCCCCTCATGTAGTCAGATACCAGGACTTTTTGTTTTACCTCCTAAAAATTTTAAAATCAGTACTCTTCTCTACCTCCACTACCATACATAGTTAAGTCTTCATTATTAATTCATCATAATGGATATACTTGTTGAATGAACAAGTACTATATGCTAGATGTGGAGGTTGTGAGGTTGCCATTGCATTGCAGGCATTCCATCCTCACCTAGTGGTGATTTAGGTAATTTGCAGGCTTTTGCTAAGGATGTCAATGAAGTCTTCTGAAGATTCCATCCTGAAGTTGAGTGCCAGAAATTGCCATACTATAGCTGTTCCTAAATTTTAGGCATGCAAAACATATATTTACTTAAGTTGGTTTGGAAGTCTGAAGAATTGTTTCCATTACATTATTGAAGTGTATTTTTAAAATAAATTTTGATTACCTTAATATGCTATTTTTTTAAATTAAAGCACAGCTGTGTTCATCAATGCTATCATGAGGTACAATGTGCTGGTTTTATATACAATTTTAAATATTTTCATCAAACTGGTTAACATAGTCTTCATGGCATTTTCTTAGTTATTGTGTTAAGACATTTATATTCTACATTTAGTAAATTTTGCATGTAAGATGCACCGTAGGTGTGGTCCCATGGTTGCTTTTTCTTTAGGCTGTATTTAGAAAATTTCATAGAAGTAGAAATAAATACTTCCTCTCAAGAGTATTTATGTTTCTTTTCATGTAATATTTTACTATCCATTCTCTGAAGTGTCTGTGCAAATTTTTATAGGTATTTAAAATGATTTGGGGTTTTCAGGAAAAAAATGAAAGTATAGCTACTGAGTTGAGTGTGCCCTGCAGTACTCAAATCCTATCTTGGCATTTAACAGGAAGGGTGTATATTTGGGTATCTTTATACTTACATTATGCTGTTCTTTCTGTCTTGCCACAGTTGGAGATCAATCAGTCATCATGTTTCTAAAACCAATATCTGAATTATTTACTAATAATTTTCCCTGGGGGAGAACATTGATCTGTGCTTGTCAGGTTAGCTAACAACCATCACACTTATCCCCATGGTCAGGTTCTGCCAGAGAATGTTGCCAGGTCTTTTGTGGCCTTTGAACACCAACCTAAGCCTTTCCTCTAATGTCTATATCTTTAAAAGACTCCAGCAGTGCTAATGGAGATGATCCTGGCAATCTGAGATGAGGGAAAAAAAGGGATCTCAGCATCTAACTTATTGCCAATGAACAGCTTCTCTCTGGTTTCAGCTGTTTCATTTAGATAAATGCTTCTAGGAAGACGAGACAATGGCATTTGCATTTATGGGTTTGATACTGGCAGTTACAGCTTAACTATCTGGATTTAGTTTTATAGAAATATATACCATCATCCATCTCTTCCCCTCCTTTCCTGATCTTGCAGCCATTTTCAAATCAGCACATTTTAATAGGGAGGACTAGGGACTTGCAGGTGTGGTGGGTTAAAAATAGTGATTGGAGACTGCATCATCTTTCTCATAGTGAAATGTTAAAGCTCTGTTTTTGTTAGGGAGTTACAGCTGATGTTTCCCAATGGCTGTAGCTACTTCTGGATAATGGGGAAGGAACTGTTGAAAATCTGCTGGATTTTCTCTATGAGTCAGAGCATAAGATAGAAACAAAATTACTCCATATTGGCCTGGGGCAGTTATGAAAAGATAGTTATAGCATGTTACCATGTAGTCATCTTATATTCATAAATTATGATGCCAAATAATTTTGTGGATATTCCTGACTTGTGCAACCACTGTACACAGGGTTGGCATAAAGTTCATGCATGTGCAGTTTAAAATAGTGTGTAATTTTAAATTGCACATGAACTTTATGGACACCCTGTATAATACAACTTAATTTACTCTTCTTAAAAAAATATTAACTAAATGGACAATGTCTTGTAGCTAATATTCAGTTGTTTGGGAGATCTAGGATAAACGTTTGTGGTCCTGCTGTGTATTTTGCTTTTTATCACACAGAATATGGAACATAGAGAGAGTGATATATACAGTAGAACCTCCATATTGACCACTTCCGTAAGTTGACATAATTTTCATAGATCAGACGTGCACCGCATATCCTCAATGGAAGTTCCTTGTGTTGACCACATTACAGTCTCTGGGTTGGTCAACTGAGAGAGTTTTACTGGAATTTCTGATTCAGGATTTTTTTTTAAGTAGATAATTAAGTGAAACTACCCTATCTCATAGCCCTTTTATTATTTTAAAACATGCATTTGTCTCATGTTTTCATGTGATAAGTGGCTCAAAAAGGTTAAATAAATTACGAATCATATGCTACCTTATATTCATGAACCACTTTATATTTTTGTTAGTAATACATGCATATTATATTTTTGTTTCTCCCAGCAGTATTAGAATCAGATAGAGTCCAGTTCTTCTATTTCTAGTTCTGTAGCTATTCCTCTGATCCAGGAATTGGCAAACTTTTCCTATAAAGGTCCAAATGGTAAATACTTTAGGTTTCAAGCCCAACATCACTCTGTCTAATTGACTTTGTCACTGCAGCATGAAAACAGCCATAGATAATAAATAAGTGGCGGTGGCTATGTACCAGTAAAACTTTATTTACAAAAGTAGGGAGTGAGTAGGATTTGACTGATCTTGCTCTAAACCAGTAGCTTCCAAATTAATGAAAAGGTCTTTTATGGTTCCCTTTTGTGACTACTTCCAGTCCTCCATGTTTTTAAAGTTAAACTTTAAGATAAATTCAATATTGAATAATCGTAAGTTTACACTCCCATTTTAAATTAATTAGAGGCATAAATAAATGTCAACTAAAACCTGTCAAAGCCATCTTTCATAAAAGCTGTGATCATTGAATTAGATGTAGTTTTGCTTTGTGATACTGAGTCCAATTTCCCATCAAGGGCGTAGCCACCTAGCTGTTTACTTGAAAATTAAATAATGATATAACTCAATTCCTGGATCCTGGACTCAGGCTGGTTGACCACCTCTTTCTTTAGCTCCTGTAGTCCACTATTTGCCAACTTCAGAAAGGGGCCTGCCTGCCTTGCTATCAGGCTGTAAGACTAGTTCCCTGATGTGAGGTTGTAGCTACTCTGTCCCTCACTATGCAGCATTATTCAGCTGAGAAGTTAACCCTTCAAATTACTTATGAAAAATAACCTTCAATATTATTTGGTTTGGCTTAATCATTTCCTTAGGGAGTAAGCATTTTTTTAAGACATATATATTAAAGTATATAAGTAACTCAAACCTAAGTATTAATATTTTTATGTTAGAGAATATTGTGATTATTAACATGTAATTGAATAATTGATTATACTTATGATTTTGAGTTAGAACTCTTAAGTTTATAAACAATATTGGAATATTTTAGAGTACCCAAGAATTATATTTCAATACTTAATTAGATGAACTGTGTCTGCATTCTTTCTAAAGAGTTTGTCAGATAACTAGAGAACAGTCAGCCTTCCATACCCTTGTGGCTTCCACATTGGTGGATTCAGCCAACAACAGATTGAAAATACTTAAAAAATAAATGATTGTACTGAACATGTACATACTTTTTTCCTTGTCATTCATAAACAATAGAGTATAAAAACTACTTCTTTTTTTCTTTAGAGACAGTCTCACTGTGTCACCCAGGCTATAGTACAATGGCACAATCATAGCTCACTGCAGCCTCAAACTCCTGGCCTCAAGCAAAGTGATCCTCTTGTCTTAGTCTCCCTCAGTGTAATAATTGATTGTATAGCATTTATATTATATTAGGTATTATAAATCTTCTAGAGATGATTTAAAGTATGTGGGAGGAATATGTTGGCTATGTGCAAATACTATACCACTTTATATAAGAGACTTGAGCATTTTAACTTTGGTATCCAAGGGAAGTATTGGAAATAATCCCCCATGGATATCAAGGGACAACTGTACTTAAAAAGAAAATGGAACATATTAAATTTATAAATGTAAAGTATTTTAAGTTATAGTAGTCTTTCTTTAAAATTGATAGTCTAAAGAAAATAATAAGACTAAACTTAAAATTTTAAGAGAGAAGTTGAATTTTGAAATATTACAAATAGAAATAAACCAAAGAATGCCCGCATAGTCTTTTTTATTTCTGTTCTCTAGGAGGTTGAAAAGAAAACCTCACACTGAAGTGATCAGTGTGAGTAATCTGTGTACTGTACCATGCTGATGCAATTCTAAGCTCAGCAAAGAAATGTGATGTTTTAGTTAAACTGCACAGTTTACAGTTTCCTAGAGAAACCATATTTCCCTTTGCAATATTGAAAATGGTTCATAAATTTCCCTGACTGTCTTCCAGGACCACTGTTTGCCACTTATTTGTATTAGACACCTCTCTTACATGAATAATTAATTTCTTAGTTGGTGTTCATTGAAGTTTTATGTTTAAGTAGCTGAGAGTCCTCATTTTAATCACAAGAGGAGTGAAATCCTCAAAGATGCTACTCTGAGGAACAGTGGATTGGTCTTAACATGAAATGGAGGGAATGGCTGGTCTTCAGGCCTGACCTCTGAGGTAATGTCTCAGAACTGAGTTTTCAATAAAATAGATAAAGAATTTTTATTAAGTTTCCTGAGCTGGAAACACATCCATCCTCTCATTTTGCTGGACAATGTGTTTACCATTAAGGCTTACCCATCTCAGTAAGAGTGCAAGGCGGTTATGGAGGGCATGCAACCCTGCCTCAGGGGAAAGTGAAGCTTGGCAGAATCCCAGTTGCATTACAGTCCTGGTGGAGGTGCTGACCTTTTGCCCTTGTCCTTGGGAAATTAATCAGTTCCTAGAGCTACTAGAGATTGCAAGACATTATCTCATTCAACCCTCTGACTCCAAGTAGGAATTCACTTAAATCATCTCTAGCAAAGGAGAATGTCTTCATGTACTACTTGTATAATTAAAAATTAATTTTAAAGATTTTTTTTTAATTACCTGTGGGAGGTTTTGTTCTACCTGTGATCTGTAGGGATAGTAAGTTGCCTTGCTACCCTATGAGAAGTAATGATGATAAAGATAATTAGAGCTTACATACATTGAGCATTTGCTGTGTGCCAGATACTAAAGTTAAAGGCTTCCTCTGCATTCACTTATTTAATCCTCAGAGCTACCCAGTGGGAAAGATACTGTTCTTGTCCTCATTTTACAAATGAGAAAACTCAGGGTCACAGTTCCCAAGTGAGAGAGTTGGGAGTTGAAACCTTGGTTTGTCTTACTCTAAAAACTGTGCTCTTGACCTCTGTATTATTCTGCCTTCCCTAGTCATGGTACTTAGCTTGTATTCTTATTGTGGTCCTCTTCAGGGAATAAATTAGTTACTAGAGTCTATAAAGAATTATACAGTACAGTGCAAACTGAAGGATTTGGAGGATTAAGGAATTAATGTTACCTGCTCCTATGAGTCTTACCTATTATTAATTAACACATGCAATATTTATGGTTGGAAGGAAATACTCATATGGTGAAGCTGGTATATAAGGAAGCAGTTTGCATAAGCAGAACAGGACAGAGCTGCAACCAGCAAATGGGATCATATTCCTTATCTTCCCTCCTCTTTAGTAATCCTGAACTGGAAAAAAAACATCTATTTATTTGAGTAGTGTATAATGTAGGGTGTATATTGCTTATCTTTACAAAATTTTTATAGTTGGCAGTATTGAGAATTGTGGATTTTTAAAAAATTCTAATGTCTTCCTTAATTTGAGCGACTCTGGAATTAATTCTCATTTTTCCATGATGAATAAGAGCCTGAGAAATAAAGAGAGTGGAGAATAAAGTAAATTCAACCCCCAGCCTGGCCCCTGGTTTTCAGGCTGGCTACAGTGAGAACTGTCAGAGAGATAGATGGGGGCTCTATAGTTTCCTGGAGTTTTCAGCCATGTGTGGGCACCACATGTGGTGTGTTTAGTGAATACAAATACAAGAACACATGCTGTTTCCATTAGGGACACTTCAGACCTCTCTCTGTCCCCAGCCTTACTGCCGACTTGAATGGATCATTTATCATAGGCCACTTACTGATACTGACTAGGCTTTATTTAGGTCTTGCTACAAGTAAGTAGCAAACAATGTGACTTAGTTCTTTTATAACATTTATTATACAATGATGCTGTTTCTCAACAATTCACAAATACATTTGCAAAGAAGAAGGGATTTACTAGCTGCTTTGAGAAGGGATTTATTTCTATTTAAAGTGCAAATCTGATCATGTATCTACCGTACTTAAACCTTTCAATGACTTACTGCAGTCAGAACATTTAAGATGGGCTCTATTCTCTGCAATCGTCCCCTTCTTTTACCTCTTCTACCTTCAGTACACTGAACTGCTTTTAGTTTTCCACATATATCACATAAATTTTCTTGATCTTTTCTTGATCTTTTCTTGATCTCTGTTTCTTTGTTCCTTTTGTTGACAAGGCCTTTCTTTGCCTTCTTTGTCAAAGAAACATCTCCTCCCCGCAGCAAAACTTCTCTATTTCTCTTCCCCCACTCTGGACTTGGTGCTCAAAGGATGGTGAGATGTTATCTGTTGTTGGTAGCTGTGATCCTGCTGAAGTGAAGCAATTTGGTTCTGTGTGTGATTCATGGTATAGCAGCCTGAAGGCTGGACTAAATCTGTTCACTCACCTACTCTCAAGGTGCTCAGCCCAGAGCCTCTAGCAACACTGTGGCAGCCACTAGTGATTCTTGAACTGAGTTTAAATGACTGTAAGCAACTCTGAGCTTCACTCAGGCACAGTCACATATGATTCTCATTATGTTCCTTATCTCAGTGACTTACATACCTGTATCATGAGAACGCATATACTGAAGAACTGTCCGGCAATGTGACTCCCTCAATTTTCTATGATTGAAGAGCCCAGATATACAAACTGTACAATCTGTTTTCCTTCATGAGTGTTGTCACTAGAGACACTCTTTATTAAGTGTTTTTCCTGGTGGTCCTAAGCAGACACCCAGTGGCTGCATCATCTATGGTCTATACTTAAGAGAAAAGTTCTGTTTTAGAAAGAGTGCCAGGTATTTTGCTCTTAATCATTTTCCTGTTTTATTTGGCAAAGCTGCCCAGGATTATCTTGCCCTCAGTCAGGGATCTAGTGAAGTTTCCCATTGCTTCAGTGTGTGCTTGCATGCTGTTTACTTTCAAGAAATGCATTTTCTTCCCAACCAGGTGGTGGGGTGCGTAGACTCTTCTTCCTTTAAAAACCCCTCTTTGCGGAAGTATAACACATCTCTGACTTTTATTCTGTCTTACTTTTACTAATTCATGATGCTTTGTCTTCCTTCTTTCAATTTATTAAGAGACCACGAAGCACAATGAGAATATCAGCAACTTTAAAGTCAGAAGTCTGAGGTGAGAGACAAACCCCACTGCTTACTAGATGGTGGATCTTTGGCATGTTACTTAACCCCATTGATCTTCAGTTTTTCTCATTTGAAAATGAAGATAATTCCTATGTCATTAGGTTGGTATGAGGATTCAGTGAGATAATTTATATACAGAAGTTGTCAAATACTTGGTCATTGTGATCATTACCATATGCAGCCGTACTGTGGTCTATATGGGATATAAAATACTGATGAATGAAACAAGTCACAAAGTACTGACACATGAATACAAGTAAGTGGCAAAATGGTATTATATGAAATATCATATATTATATGAAAAGTAGTAAGATTAGCTCCTCAAAGAATCACAGAATGTTATGGACCAGAAAAGACCCTTAGAGACCATTTAGTCTAGTCTCTATATTTTACATACAGTAAACATATGTTGAATGCCTATTTTAAACCAGAAGTTAGGCTGGTGTGTGTATTGGTACATTATAACTCGTTCAATCCTCAGATTAGTATTAAAGTAGTTACTTTCATCCCCTATTTTATAGGTGAGGTCACATGATCTGCTCAGTAAGTAGTAAAGCATAATTCAAACCCAGGTCTCTTGTGTTCAAGTGCATGTCTGTTACATTATATTCCTTCTGTTTAGCAAATATATGGATGGGGACTGTATGTAGGGCACAATATTGGGCACTTAGAGGTGAAGTTTTCATCTTTCATTAAAGCTAGCAGTAAAAAGTAAGAAAAGAACTATTTATTTTTAGCTCCATGAAAGAGGTATATAAGCTGTTCCCTTGAAGGATGGGTAAGAGTTCAATAGGAGAGTAAGGCAGTCATTTTAGTGGGGTCATAGTATAAGTTAGGAAACAAGTGGAAAGATTCAGGTATATTCATGAATATTTACTATCACTTTTTGATTGGAGTGAAGAGTTTATAAGGGGGGCTAAGACTGGAATAGAGTCTGGTTGTGAAAGGTCTTACTGGACAAACTGAAGAAGTTAACCTTATTCTGAGAGGCAGTGGAGAGTAATAATCTGTCTGTAGTGTGGTGAGAAACTGAAAACAGTCTCATCGGCTTGATCCAGTACTAAAGACAGAAATGCCTACGAGAAAGGACATTTCTTTTGTGGCATTTTAGAGTCTCCTCCTATTGAATAGGATTTAAGTTCTGGCCATGCCTTTTATTAACTATATTACTTCAGAGTCAGCCTTTACATCTATAAAAACTAGGAAAATCATCAAAATGTAACTCCTTACTTCACAGAAGTGGCCTCTGGATGAAATGGAGTCATTATTGTATGCTGGTAAATAAGGGTATTGGTATTTCTGTAATTGTTAATCGTAAAAGCTACATAATCTTCCTACTGCATTTTGGTTTTATTTTAAATATAGTTGGAAGTCTGTGATTTCTCCCAGCCTCCACCCCCATATTATATAGCATGGAAAACTCTTAAAATAGTTATCCAGGTTTCATGCATCTGTTAAAGAAAATTTCTACTTCTAAACATTTTCAAAACCCCAAAGGGAAGCTTCTGTTCCCTGCCATTTGCGATATAAGCATGACTTCTGAAAAACAACTTTCCACAATATAGAAATGAAAGGCAGGCTTTGCTTTCTGTCTCCACATTTTGTTCTGGCTAGCTCTAAGGGCATTTGAATGATAACTGCTTTCTTTCTTAATGTGTAATATCTCCACTTGAAGTTTTCTTGCTTGTAGGCATGATAGAAGCAACATCAAGGCTGGGCACTTGCAGTAGACCTCCTTCTAGGTGTCTGTGGATGGCCAGCTAGATCACTTTCACTTCACTGAGCTGTGAAATTGACACCAAATTGTGCCATTAGCTTGTTTCTAAAGGGTATGTTGCTGGATGTTCTCTTCTTGCTTGCATGGTACATGAAAAAAGATGACAAGATAAAAATGTCCCGTAAATGAACATGAGCAAGAAAATTTAGATGTAATTTGTCATGAATTAAAAACATTGAATAATGCATCAAGAGTCCCTGGAAGCAGAAGTGCTGAGAATTTAAAGCAAGCTTTTAGTACTTGGGGACAGGAAAATATAGAGCTTTGGTTTTTCTTTGGAAGTTTTTTCAGATTTTCATTTGCCTTCTTTGTACCCTTGCTAGCAAGAGAACAATTCTTCGAATCAGTCACATAGTTTAGCCGTACTTATCTGTCTGTTCACTGATTTAGGTGTAGTGGTGTGTTTACTTGAGTCTTTTTCATCTCCATAGGTAGGTTAAATCACCCTTAACCTACCTTCTGATTAGAAAATCAAGATAAATTATTTTTTATTAAATTCTTCCTACCATATTTGAAAAGCGGAAACTATTGTACAGAAGAGAAGCTGAAAGCATTCTGTACGTTAGAGCAGCATGTGGTCTACATCTAGCCTTTGCCCTTTTCTCTTTGCGCCTCTCTCAGATATCCACTTGGCTAATTCTCTCACCTCCTCCAGGCTCTTTACTCAAACCACCCCCTAACCCTGCCTATCCTCCTTCCCTGCTTTATTTTCCCTTTAGAGCTTATCCCTATATAACTTATTGCCATGTTTATTAATTCTGGGCATATTTTTTTTCACATCTAACACCTCTGAAATCAAAACATATCTAACAATAAATGACATCTTATATTCTATAAAATAAATATGTATAACAATTTATTTTTCTCTATTGTCTTTTCCTTGCCTCTAAAAATCTAAGCTCCATGAGGGCAAATATTTCTCTTTATTTTGTGTATTCTTTATCTCCAGTGCTGTAACAGTCTCTGCTACATAATAAGTGCTTAATCACTATCTGTCGAATGAATCAAATGAACTGTCTAGGTTCAAGGAAGTGGGAAGAAAGCTATTCTGTATTTATTTTACTAGCTTTATATTGTCTTCCCTTCCCTTTGTCTTGATCTGCTTGTTTTTATTTTGTGTCAAAAGGTACTCTCATTATACCTGGCCCCCGTCTCACACCACATAGCTTATGAGTCACTAAAACAGTGAGGTGGGGCTTACAGAAGATACAGAAGTTTTACATCCCCTAAAACTCAAGCCTCCATCTCTTAAGAATTTCTCTTCTGGGTTAGATATTGCTTTGTCTAGCTCTGTAGTCTGTACTACACAATAGGAGTATAAAAACCCATATGGTGTAGGGGAGTGCTTTTCAAACTCTATGATTAAAAGAATAGTGTTAAATTTTGAATTTATAACAAATCAATACTTTCATAATTTTTTTTTTTTTTTTAGAGACAAAGTCTCATTTTATTGCCCTCGGGAGAGTGCTATGGCATCACAGCTCACAGCAACCTTCAACTCCTGGGCTTAGGCAATGCTCTTGCATCAGCCTGCCGAGTAGCTGGGACTATAGCCACCCACCACAATGCCCGGCTATTTTTTCTGTTGTTGCAGTTTGGCTGGGGCCAGGTTTGAACCTGCCACTCTCGGTATATCGGGCCGGTGCCCTACCCACTGAGCCACAGGTGCTGCCTACTTTTATAAAATATTTTAAAAATAGAGAAAAGGAATACAATGAAAAAGTGAGTCAGATGTACAAGCCCTAGTTTTTACTATTAGATTAAATAGACATAAAATGACTCTCGAATTTTTTTTTTTTTTTAAGTTTCTGGGCTGAATGTGGTGATTCCCACCTGTATTCCCAGCACTTTGGGAGTCTAAGGCACGGGAATTGCTTGTGGCCAGGAGTTTGAAACAGGCTGGGCGACATAGTAAGGCCCTATTTCTACAAAAAATAAAAAATTTAGCCAGGCCTGTGGGTACGCACCGATAGTCCCATCTCTAAGAGGCTAAAGCAAGAGGATCACTTGAGCCCAGGAGTTCAAGACTGCGGTTATTGATCACAGATGTTAAGTAAAATAGAAACTTTGTCTAATCTATTCCAATACCAATAATTGGTTAATGGGAAAAAAATCATTTAGAATAGGAATCATAACAAGGCTATATACATATTCAAAAATATTATTTCAACTAAACAAACATGACAAAAACATTAACCCAGCAACATTAAGATATGGAACCAGCGCTTTTTCTTTAATGCCAGGCTTAGAGTGCTGTGAAGTTGTTCTTTCACAAACCATATCTATTTACAAGTTCAGCTTCTTCAAAGTGCAGGACCTCTCTAGATTTTTATAAGTTTTCTAATATTTTGTAGTTATTTTACCTATAATAAATTTATCTCAAATTCATTCATTCTCTTTCTAAAGTATCAGTGTAGTTTCTAGGGAAACATAAACTTTCTTATTGCATTTGTAGTTCATTAGTTTACATTACAGTATACAAGTAAATATGATATAACTTATTTGGGAGCAATTAAAGCAGGTTCTTGACAAAGCGTACCATTCTACTAGAAACAGTAAATATACTAGGGAATGCTAGGGAGTAGAAGGTATCACACAGTTGATCAGAGTGCTGTGGTACCAGGCAGTGTGTTCCTCCATGGAAAAGCAGCCTAAACTGTGAATTGTTGTGATGATCCCTCCAGTAGTTTCTGCTGTACCATTTTCTGCTATAAGCATTTATCAGTGCTTCTTTTCTTATCTTCAAAGTGCCACTTTTAAGCTTCTAGTAGTACTCCTCCTAGAATTCTGTTAATGAATCTTCTTTCAGATATCCTATTTGTGATTATTAATGCCTCATTTATATCCTTATTATTAATGCTTCATTTATATATTTAGGTTTTGTTTGCTTACAAAAAGAGCCTGATTTTTTAAGTGTACAATCATGAAACACATTCCAATTCTTGTAATTATTTTATTTCCCTTTCTATAGTTAGATTATTTCTTTCTTATATAGTTATATCCACACTACTTTAAGTCCTGTAGCTAAGACATGATGGGGAAGAAAGCTTATTTTTTGTATCTTTTATTTTTCACGTAATTCTAAACTTACAAAAAAGTTGTAAGAGTAATACAAAGAACTCTCATGTGCCCTTTACTCAGATTTAATCATTATTTTGCCCCATTTACTTTACCATATTTTCTTTCTCTCTATATTTCTAATCCTGAACTTTTTTTGGTAGAAATTAATTCTAATTCTGTTGCCTTGCTGGAATGCAATGACTTGATCATAGCTCACTACAGCCTCTAACTCCTGGGTTCAAGTGATTATCCTGACTCAGCCTCCTGAGTAGCTAGGATTATAGGTGTGTAGCATCACACCTAGGTAAATTTTAAATATTTTAACATGGTTATTATTCTTTGAGCATTTCTTTACTTTACAGTACATCAAGGTGTTCCAGGATCATATTCTACTTTTCCTGCCCAGGTCCTAGAATCAGCCATTTCTCTAGTTAGCCCTAATTCCATTTAGAGGAGAATGGATTTTAGACATCAAGATCTATATTCTGCATGTGGTAATTACCAAGGAAGTATTACTGTTTTGGAGTCGTTGCTGGAAATTAAGCTAAGGAAAATTTATATTTAGGTTAGTTTCCATGAAGCCAGGCAAAGAATATTACTAGGGGGAAAGAAGAGCTACATGGGAGCTAAACAATTACCAGAACTACTGCAAGGTCAGTCTGGAAAAGCTTTGTTGAACACAGAGGCATTTAGTAGAGACCCTAAAAGGGTGATATCTTAGGAATAGTAATAAACATTCCTGGTAAAGGCTATGTTGCGCCCATCCTAACAAACTTGAAAACAAGTGTTAAAATAAGATGACCTAAACCCAGCAGAAGAAAAGAAATAACCAAAATTAGAGCAGAATTAAATGAAATTGAAAGCAAAAGTATTATACAACAGATCAATAAATCAAAAAGTTGTGTTTTTGAAAAGGTCAATAAAATAGATTAACCTTTGGCTAACCTAGCCAGGAAAAAAAGAGTAAAATCTCAAATTTCATCAATCAGAAATGGTAAAGATGAAATAACAACCAACCCCTCAGAAATTCAGAAATCCTTAACGAATATTACAAGAAACTTTACAATCAGAAATATGAAAATCTGAAGGAAATTGACTAATTCTTGGAACCACACCAACTACCAAGACTTAGCCAGAATGTAGTGGAAACTTTGAACAGGCCTATATCTACTTCTGAAATAGCATCAAGTATAAAAAATCTCCCTAAAAAGAAAAGGCCAGGACCAGATGGCTTCATGTCAGAATTCTAACAAACCTTTAAAGAACCAGTACCTATATTACTAAACCTCTTCCAAAATACAGAAAAAGAAGGAATCCTAACCAACACATTCTATGAAGCAAACATCACCTTGATCCCTAAAACAGGGAGAGACCCAACAAGAAAAGAAAATTATAGACCAATATCACTAATGAATACTGATGCAAAAATATTTAACAAGATACTAACAAACAGAATCCAACAACACATCAAACAAATTATACACCATGATCAAGTGGGCTTATTCCCAGGGTCTCAAGGCTGGTTCAATATATGTAAATTTATAAATGTAATCCAGCACATAAACAAATTACAAAATGGAGACCATATATTTCTCTCAATTGATGCAGAAAAAGCTTTTGACAATATCTAGTATCCCTTTATGACAGGAAACTTAAAAAAATTGGTATAGAAGGGACATTTCTTAAACTGATAGAGGCCATCTACAGCAAACCCACAGTCAACATCGTATTGAATGAACTTAAATTGAAACCATTTCCACTTAGATCAGGAACCAGGAAAAGTTGCCCACTGTCTCCATTGCTCTTCAACACCGTAATGGAAGTTTTAGCCATTGCAATCAGGGAAGAAAAGGTGATCAAGGGTATCCACATAAGGTCAGAAGAGATCAAAATTTCACTCTTTGCAGATGATATGATTATATATCCGGAAAACACCAGGGATTCTACTACAAAACTTTTAGAAGTGATCAAGGAATACAGCAATGTCTCAAGCTAGAAAATCAACACCCATAAATCTGTAGCCTTTATATATACCAACAATAGTCAAGCCAAAATAAACAGTCAAGGACTCTATTCCTTTCACAGTAGTGCCAAAGAAGTGAAATATTTGGGAGTTTACCTAACAAAGGATGTGAAAGATCTCTATAAAGAGAACTATGAAACGTTAAGAAAAGAAATAGCTGGAAATGTTAACGAATGGAAAAATATACCATGCTCATGGCTGGGAAGAATCAACATTGTAAAAATGTTTATACTACCCAAAGCAATGTATGATTTTAATGCAATTCCTATCAAAGCTCCATTGTCATATTCTAAAGATCTTGAAAAAATAATACTATGTTTTATATGGAATCAGAAAAAAAACCTAGAATAGCCAAGACATTACTCAGAAATATAGACAAAGAAGGAGGAGTCACGCTACCAGACCTGAGACTCTACTGTAAATCAATAGTGATCAAAATAGCATGGTACTGGCACAAAAACAGAGAGGCAGATGTTTGGAACAGAATAGAGAACCAAGAGATGAATCCAGCTACTCACCGTTACTTAATCTTTTACAAGCCAATTAAAAACATTCAGTGGGGAAAAAAGACTCCCTATTTAACAAATGGTGCTGGGTGAACTGCCTAGCGACCTGTGGAAGACTAAAACTGGACCCACAACTCTCAGCATTAACTAAGGTAGACTCTCACTGGATTAAAGATTTGAACATAAGACATGAAACTATCAAAATATTAGAAGAAAGTGCAGGGGAAACTCTTGAAGGAAGCGGCTTGGGTAAATATTTTATGAGGAGGACTCCCCAGGCAAATGAAGCAATATCAAAAATACACTACTGGGACCTGATCAAAATAAAAAGCTCTGTACAACCAAGATCATAGTAAGTATAGCAAGCACACAGCACTCAGAATGGGAGAAAATATTTGCAGGTTATGCCTCTGACAAACGTTTAACAACCAGAATCCACAGATGAGTCAAACGTATTAGTGAGAAAAGAACAAGTGATCCCATCTCAGGGTGGGCAAAGGACTTGAAGAGAAACTTCGCTAAAGAAGACAGGCGCACAGCCTCCAGACACATGAAAAAATGCTCACCATCCTCAATCAGCAGAGAAATGCAAATCAAAACTACTTTGAGACATCACCTAGCTCTGGTAAGATTAGCCCACATGACAAAATCCCCCCAAAAAGAGATTTTGGTATGGATGTGGAGAAAAGGGATCACTTCTACACTGCTGGTGGGAATGCACACTAATACTTTCCTTTTGGCAGGATGTTTGGAGAGTACTTATAGATCTAAAAATAGAACTGCCATTCAATCCTGTAATTTCTTTACTAATTATATACCCAGAAGACCAAAACTCACATTATAACAAATACATCTTTACTAGAATGTTTATTGCAGCCAAATTCATAATTGGTAAGTCATGCAGGAAGCCCAAGTGCCCATTGACCCACTAATGGATTAATAAATTGTGGTACATGTATACCATGGAATACTATGCAGCCTTAAAGAAAGATGGAGACTTTACCTCTTTCACGTTTACATGGTTGGAGATGGAACATATTCTTCTCAGCAAAGTATATTTTTCTTTTCAACTCAAGAATGGAAGAAGAAGTTTCCAAGATACTCACCCCTACTATGAAGCAAATTTAAAGGTTTCGTATGAAGGCTATAACCCAATTATAGCACAAAAATATGGGGAAGGTGCAAGGGAGGGGAGAGGAGAGGGAAGGTTTGGGTGGAGGGAGGGTAATTTGTGAGGCCACACTCATGGTTCATCTTAGAAGGGTATAGGCGAAACTTACTAAATGCAGAATACAAATGTCTTCATACAATAGGTAAAAAAAAATGCTATGAAGGCTATATTAAACAGTTTGATGAAAACATTTCAGATTGAGTATGAAACCAGTATACTGTACCCCTTGATTGCACTAATGTACACAGCTACAATTTAATTTAAAAAAAGAAGAAGAAAAAGTAAAAGTAATGGAGAGTTGCAAAACACAGATCATGCCAAATCCTATAGACAATAGAAAAAGAAGAAAATTTAAAAATAATTCTGCTTTATCTAGATATACCTGATATTGAAATTGAAGAAAATATATTGTTGTAAAGGGAAATTACAAACATATTTCACTTATAAGTGAGGATGCAATATCCCAAACACTATATCAACAAGTTGAATTAAAAATTAATGTTTAAGTAATGTACTTTGGTCAAAATTGAATTCAATCCATATGAGAATTAGTCACTATTTTCTTTCCTTTAAAAAAAAATTTTTTTTTACTTCAACCTCTCCCTTCTTTCTCTGTCTGCTCTATCCTTCTCTCATGCCCTACTGTGTCATTAATTGTCATTTATTGTCCTCATATCAAAGTTGAATACATAGGATTTATGCTTCTCCATTCCTGTGATGTTTCACTAAGAAAAATGTGTTCCACCTCCATCCAAGTTAGTACAAATGCTGCAAAGTTTCCATTGTTTTTGATGGCTGAGTAATAGTCCATGGTATACATATACCATAGCTTACCAACCCATTCTTGGGTTGAATGACATATAGGCTGTTTCCCCATTTTAGCAATTGTAAATTGGGCTGCGATAAACAGCCTAGTACAAATGTCTTTATAATAAAAGGTTTTTTTCTTTTCTTTTGGATAGATCCCCAGTAATGGGATTGCACAATCTAATGGGAGGTCTAAGTTGAGGTTTTTGAACTTTCTCTATACTTCCTTCCCAAAAGGCTGTATTAGTTTGCAGTCCCACCAGCAGTGTAGAAAGTGTTCCTTCCCCCCCCCCCACATCGATGCCAGCATCCGCAATTTTGAGATTTCATGATATAGGCCATTCTCACTGGAGTTAGATGATATCTTAGGGTGGTTTTAATTTACATTTCTCTAATACTTAGGGATGATGAGCATTTTTTCAAGTGTTTACTGGTCTGTCTTCTTTAGAAAAGATTCTATTCATCTCTCTTCCCCATTGATGTATGGGATTTTTGGTTTTCTTCTATAGATTAATTGAAGTTCTGTATAGATCCTGGTAATTAAACTTTTGTCAGATTCAAAATGTGCAAATATCCTTTCCCATTGGGTTGGTTGTCTATTTGCTTTGGTTGTTGTCTCCTTGGCTGTACAGAAGCTTTTCAGTTTCACTAAGTCCCTTTTGTTTACTGTTGCAGTTGTTGCTATTGCCATGGCCATCGTCCCATAAAGTCTTTCCCCAGGCTGATATCTTCCAGTGTTTTTCCAATTCTTTCTTTGAGGATTTTTATTGTCTCATGTTTTAAATTTAAGTCCTTTATCCATCTTGAATCAATTTTTGTAGTGGAGAAAGGTGCAGATCCAGTTTCAATATTTTACATATGGATATCTAATTCTCCCAGAACCATTGTAGGAAGTCTTTCCCCTAGTAAATGCTCTTGTTTGTTTTATCAAAGATTAGATAGCTGTAAGTTGTTGTTTCCAGGTTTTCTATATGATTCCAAGTATCTTTGTCTCTATTTTTGTGCCAGTACCATGCTGTTGTATTTTTTTCTTCTTGTTGTATTTTTCCCTTAACCAACATGAAGTGACCATCATTATCTTTTTTAACTTTAGTTGCTTTAAATGCACATGTATCTGAGAATAAGATTGCAACCTCTCTTTTCTTCTGAGTTCTGTTTGCCTAAGAAACTGACTTCCAACCCTTAACTCTTAACCCTTAATTTGTCTTTTGATGTGAGGTGTGTTTCCTGCATACAGTAAATAGATGGCTTGTGTTTTTTAATCCAATAAGCCAATCCATGCCGCTTCAGTAGGGAATTCAAGCCATTGAAATTTATTGAGATAATTGATAAGTGTGGTAGCATCTATTCATCATATTTTGTGAAAGTCCGTTGGTTAGTTTTGTCTTATGCATAATTGGGGAAACTAGGTTCTGTCCTTTGTTTTCTGTGTGTTTACTTTGCTGAAGGTCCATTGCGATGGTCAGTAAGTAGGACAGGTAGAAATATTTCCTGTAAAACTGGTTTTGTTGTGACAAATTTCCACAATGTTTGCATATCAATAAAAGATTTAATTTCTCCATCAATTTTAAGGCTTAGCTTGGTGGGGTATAGAATTCTGGGCTGAAAATTGTTCTGTTTAAGTAGGTTAAATATAAGTGACCATTGTCTTCTGGCTTGAAAATTTTCATTAGAGAAGTGTGCGGTCACCCTGATAGTTTTGCCCCTGTAAGTCAGTTGTTGCTTACTCCTGGTAGCTTGCAAGATCTTTCTTTTTTGTCTTGACTTTAGATAAATACATCTATCTAAATAATGTGCCTTGGAGAAGTTCTATCTGAGTTGAGGTGACCAGGGGACCAATATCCCTCTGAAAGGAATATGTCAGAATCTTTGGTGATATTTGGGAAATTTTCATTTATAATATTTTCTAGAATGGCTTTCATTCCTCTGGGGCATTCTTCTTCCCCTGCAGGGATACCTATAACTCGTATGTTTGAATGCTTCATAAAGTCCCATAATTCTATCAGTGAACATTTTGCCTTGTCTCTTTTCTTCTCAGTCTCTTTAACTATCCTAGTTATCGCAAGAGCCTTATCCTCTACCTCTGAGATTCTTTCTTCTGCATGATGTAATGTGTTGTTGCTACTTTCTATTGCATCCTTACATTCCCCAATTGACTGCTTAAGTTCCTTCAGCTCTCCTATATCGTTTTTATATTCTTTGTATCATTCATCTCTTATTTGATTCTGTTTTAGAATTTCCTTTTTGTTATTATCCACTTTATCAGCAATTTCCTTTATTGTTTTCATTATCTGTATTTTAAATTCCCCTTCTGTCATTTCTAACAGTATGGTGCATCTTAGAAGGGTACTGGTGAAACTTACTAAATGCACAATACCAATGTCTTCATATAGTGATTAAGAAAATGCCATGAAGGCTATGTTTAACAGTTCAATGAAAATATTTCAGATTGTATATGAAGTCAGCACATTGTGTTCCATGATTGCACTAATGTACACAATTATGATCTAATAAAAAAAAATATATATATATATAAAGATTAGTCCACATCACAAAATCCCCAAGAGTAGCTAAATCAAAGTGGTAAATACTATAAAGGATGATGTATAGTGTACATCATTTTTTGTTTTCCCCTATGATTATTCATTTGCTGATTTGAAGACTATATATGTAATAAGTACTCAGTTAACCTAGAACATGGGGCCTTCCCTGTTCCTCACAGTTTGGTAGCGATGGCCTCTTAAGCTCCTTGTTTAAAATCTTACTTTGTCTCCTTTGTCTTTATTTCTTTCATTCTCTTGTCTCCACCAAGCATTAGGGATACTTGGGTTAGGTGGGGGCTTGCCCCCCTGCAGAAGGGTATACAGCACAACCCCCTAGGTGAAGAGCTTGAACTTTACCTAACAAATGCAAACAATGCAACCTAATGATTTGTACCCTATTAATATGAAACTAAATACATAAAAAAGAAAAAGACACAGAAATTAAAACTATCTGTATTGATGGATTAGAAGAGTCAATACTGTTAACATTTATATTATCAAAAATAATCTATAAGTTCACTCACTAGCAAAATTCCAATATTGTTTTTCACACAAAGAGAAAATTATTTATAATATTCATATGGAACCAATAACCTATTTTCTTTGAGATAAATCCATTCAACTACACCCTTAGGATGTTTGCACTTTTCTGTGTGTATGTATGTTATAAAATAAAGAATAAATATTATTAGCCATATGAATGGCTTGTACAGCATGCTCTAGGTGACACAAAAGTAAGAGTAATTACAGTTAAGAATTAATTAGAGATGTCAACAAGAAGATGGCAGCTATGAAAGGTAAGTAAAGGAAACTAGTGTGTCAGTTCATCAGTCAGAAAAGAGAAAGACATTATAAAGTAAACAACACAAAAAAGCTTCAAATTAAGCCATTCATTTTGGATGGAAGGAATGGGATTAACTGGAATAAACAACAACATCATTATCATAAAAGGAAGTAGCTAGGTGCCAAACGTTTGAAAATTTATATGTTAAATAAATTTTTTATTCAGTAGGCAATAGAATAAATAAATTCATAAAATGCATGCATGCATGGCCATCTGCATTACAGGATAATTACCAGGGCAACAATGCGCCAGGCAGATTAGGAGGTGAAATAGTGGGTAGAGAGATGGGAAGAGATAGGTGGAAGAAATAATGTGAACCTGATCTATAATGTGGTGTTGCCAGTAATAAAGGAAAGGATGAAAATGACATGACTCATTATTACATAAAGGAAATAAGTGAAATGGAGACACCAAGATATTAATAGCTATAAATCACAATTTTTGAGCAGTTGGTATGGGCCAGGCACTATACTAAGGACTCTACAGGCATTTCCTCATTTATGACTCAGATGAGCATGCCTGGGTAATTTGAGGGTGATAATTTTTCATATCACTTATTTTTGACAGCCCTGCTAGCTAGGTATTATAATCGCAATTTACATCTGAGAAAATAAGGTTTAAAAGTCATGTGCCATGTTATACAGTTAGTAAATAATAGAGCCAGGATTCAAACCTATGACTTGGGAGAGTCCCTGCAACAAAGTAGATAATAAATAACCATGGAATGAATAATTGGTTAAATGGGTAATGACTAGATTACAAAAACTACAAAGTTTTTGATTGGCTTATCACAACCTGCTCTGGACCATAATATAATACTGGAGAAGACTATAAATGGTCATTTAAAAAAAATAGTCAAAGATCAGAAACTGGTAAAAAAAATTAGAAAATCATAGAATCTTGAAATAGTATTGAAATTTATCTAGATATATTAATAATTCCAATAGCCCAATGAATTATTTCTTTATTCTGGCAAGGTTTTAGGTTTTTGGCCTTTAAATTCTATCTGTGACACTATTGTGAAACCATTGCCTAGAACTAAAACTAAAAACCATACTAATAATTCTAATAAAAAGTTATAGAATACTGCTAACAGATCTGAGTACTTAGTAGCTGGCTGCTGCTAAGACATAAAAATCAAACAGTGTTGAGTGTGAAGAAATAATTCAAATCACCACATAAACTTGCCCCTCCCCCACAAAATGTTCTATCTTCTACAAGAAAAGTGGAGTTACCTTCAATCGGTTTTCCTTTTCCCACACAATGGATTGAATGAGGATAAGATGATTCAAAGAGAAGATACATACAATTACTATAGGAATGAAAATACCAGCAAATAAAAAGAAATAATCGTGAGGATATGATGGGTATGGAAATCGTTGAACAAAAATACTGGTATCATTAAACAGCTTTTGTGCTCCAGTGCTGCTATGATAGAGCATGATGGCTTTATCTAAGGCATGTTGCACAAGCAGGAATCCTTCACTGATGTACCCTAAATGAGAAAACAAAGATTGCTAAATACAACAGATGAAAAAAAATAGCTGGGCTGAACAAAGAAAAATGCAATTAAAACTTATCAAAGATAGCAAAGCTAATTGTTGTAATAAGGCTCTTTTAGTCAAAATTTCAGGAAACTATCATAGTTTTATCACATAAATGTATAGTAAATACTTCCTATAAGGATCATAATGCCCAACTGTCTAGAATCGAAATATTGCATGGAATAACATAGTTGCTTTCTCAATTTCAATTAACTGACATAAATGAAAATTGAATTAATTATTAGATAGATAAGGACTTTTATTCTGGACCCTGGGACATTTGAAAGACGAAATGAAATGTACACAAGAAGTGGTACAACTGAATGACTGGAAGACATTGCTAAACAAAGTGTTGCCTTTTGACCTGTGACAACATGCAGTTTCTTACATGTACATGAATTTAGTATAAAGATCAAGTGCTTAAACACTTCTATAGAAATTTAGCAGTTCTATGGCATTTAAAAAGAAATATTTCTATTAATTTATAGAAGTCCTTTATATATATGTATCATGAATTGGAATCTTGTGCAAGATGTATATATTGTGCTTATTTTCTCACATTTGAATCTTACTTTTTTATTTCTTTAATAGTGTCTTTCATATGGGAAATCCATCAATTTTTTCTTTTATAGTAAGTAGTCTTTTGTCCTAACAAATCATTGCCTACTCCAAAGAAATTCCCATACATTTTGCTATAGAAGGTTTATCATTTTGGCATTATGATAATTTTAATTAATTTTGCTTAGGGTGTGATCAAGATTCATTCCTTCTAAATAAATATCAAGTTTTTCTAGCACAATTTAAGAATATTTCCTTTTCTTAGTAAATTATATTGGCACCTCAAGAAAATACAGTGACCACATCTGTATCAGACCATTTCCCTGTTCGTTCTGTTGCTCTATTTGTTCATCCTTAGACCTCTACATGAATGACAATGTCTTAATTTCTGCAGCTTTAATCAGGCAGAATATATTCTCTGCCATTGTTCTTTTTAAAGATTATTTTTCCTAATACAGATCCTTTACATTTTCATAAAAGTTTTAAAATAATCTTGTCAATTCCTTTAAGAAAGTTTGCTGGGGTTTTTGACTGTGAATGCACTGACTCTATAGATCGATTCAGAGAGAATTTACATCCTAACAATTTTGAATTATCCAATCGATAAAATTAAGATGTTTTATCATTTGTTCAAATATTTAAAATTTTTTCTTCAAAATGTTTTGTCAATGTTGGTGTAGGTTTAGAATTTATTTTTATATGCTGTACTTATATCTCGTGATTTTGCTAAATTAGCACATTAGTTGCAGTGGGCATTTGGTAGATTTTTTTGGACTTATCAGTATCCATGATTCTGTCATTTGCAAATAAAGATAATTTCATTTCACTCCTTCCTTTCTTTTTCTGATACAGAATAGAACTTCCAAGAATCTGCTGAATGGAATTGATGAGAGCAAACATCTTTTCCTTATTCTTGAAATTAGGAGGGAAATGTTCAATTTCATCAGTAATCTACAATTTTTTTCACAGATATGTTTTACTAGATTCAGGAAATTCATGGCTTTTGGTTCTTTAGGTAGAAAAGTTTTTTTAAATATACCGTTAATTTTGAAAAACATTTTCTTTGTATAAAAATTGGAAAGGCAGTGCAGAACATTCCTGTACACCATGTCTTCTCAATAGTATCACCCTAAGAGGAACAGAATACACACACAAATCTAGAGCATATCCGTGGTATTAAAATTTAATGGGAAGAGCAAATAGGGAAGAAAATTGTTTAAGAGGGGACTCTTTATAAAGACATTAACAAAAAAACCCTGAGAAATATTGTTATATACCCTATATTAAGCTTTCCATATATTACATCTCAAATCACTCATTATACATTTGTCAAAACTAAAAAATTAACATTGGTGAAATACTATTTGTAATACATACAAACTTTATTTAGATTTCACCAGTTTTTCCACAATGTCTTTTTTTTGTTTGTTTCAGGATCCCATTCAAGATATTGCATTGCATTTGCTTGGCATGTCATCCAAGTCTCCTCAGATCTGTGAAATTTTCTCATTCTTTCCTTATTTGCTCATAACTGAGAGTTTTTAAAGAATATTGGTCAGAGATTTTTTAGAACATTCTGCAGTTTAGTATTATTGTGATGTTTTCTCACTAATAGACTAAGCTATGAGTTGGGGTAAGGATACCACAAAGGTGAAGTGCCCTCTTCATCTAATTATGTCAGGGGATATTTGATATCAACATGACATTAATGGTTGTATTAACCATCATCACTAGGTTAAGGTGGTCTAATATATAGACTATATTAAGAATATAGTCCATTCTTTGGAGACATGTGATTAAGTACAGCCCATACTTAAGGGGAAGGGAGCATCCTATTTGGAAATTTTCTCTAAGGAATATTTATGCCTCCCCATTCACTTATATAATTATTTATATCAATATAGAATCACTGAAATTTTTTCTATTCTTTGAGTAAAAATTATTACTATTGTTTTTAGTTCAGAGGAAATAAAACATCGTTTTTTTCTTCACTTATTTTGATGATTGGAATCTTCTAGCTTTGGCCAGTAGGAGCTCTTTCACGTTGGCTTCCATGTACTTTCATACATGACAAATCCTACCACCATCCATACTTCATTTTAAAAAGCACTTCCTTTATTCCTGGCACTATAAGATGTTTCAGGATCATCTTTTATATTCTCAACCCAAGAAAAGGAACTAGGACTATTTAGAGACATAACTCATTTTAGGGACAGAGTTGAGTGCTGTATTGCTACTAAGGTGTATTTACTTTACAGGCCTTCCCAATAGACAGAGCTAGGAAATATATGTATTTTAACTCACGTATAAATATATGCCTCTATATTTCTGTATCTATCAATCTTTATAAAGTAAATATGAGCTCATACTAGGTCTCCAACTCTTAATTCAGCACCACAGTGTTCATTCTAGCCCTTACTCCTTGTGTGTTTTTGTAGCTTCTTTCTCTAATATTGAGAAACCTAAACCCTAAACTATCACCATAAGGAAGTACCCTTGTAACAAAAGTTTACCAGCTAGATAGAAGAATTTATGCATATTTATCTTGTATTTAGCCTTAGAGTATCCATTTCAAACAGTTTCCTAACAAGTCATGTCTTTTGCTCCTATCTTCTTCAACAAAAGTGTTATGGGTTCATTCATCCTGGGCTATAGCAGAGCCTGGGATTCTTAGATATCCTGCCAATTTTTTTTTAAACAGTGTAGTTTTCCCTATAGAAATTTTAAATAATGTTTAGAATCATTTATACCATACCACTCCAGTATCATATAGGACAGTCCCATTATCCTACAATTCCTCTGTATTATCGCTTTGTAATCAAACTTTTCTACTCCTCCATCTCTCTTAACCACTGAATTGATTTTAGTCCTTAGAGTTGTGCCTTTGCCAAAATGTCATATGAATGAAGCATATGTAACTAGCTATGTAAGTGTGGTTTCTTTCACTTGGCAAATTTCATTTAAGATTCATCCTTGTTGTTTAGTAAATCATTAACTTAGTTTTTTTTTATCACTGAGTAGTAGCATTATACCATATTGGATGAACCAATTTGTTTACCCACTAGCACATTGAAGGGCATGTTAATTGCTTCTGATTATAGTTATGATCAATAAATCTACTGTAAACATTCATGTGCAGGTTTTTATGTGAACATACATTTTCAGCCCACTTAAGCAAATGCCTAGAAGTGATAATGCTGGGTCCTATTGTCATGGACTAATGAAAATTCTCCTTTGGGGTATATTTCATGTACATACATACACTACTATACACATATATAATATTATGTGCTAATCATACACTGAAGAACATATAATAAATATATGCATATACACACATTCATGTACATACTTGTATATTATGCATCTCTGTATTTACTAGGCTTTGGGTATTTTTATAATTCCATTTTCATTTTATTTATTTTTATTTTTATTTTTATATTTTTGTCATTATTATTAAATCATAGCTGTGTACAATAGTGCAATCAAGTGCTGGTTTTATATCCAATCTGAACTATTTTCATCAAACTGATTAACATAGGCTTCCTAGCATTTTCTCAGTTATTATATGAAGACATTTGTATTCTGCATTTAGTAAGGTTCACCTGTACCCTTCTAAGATGCACCGTAGGTGTGGCCCCACCAATTATCCTCCCTAATATTTCTTCACTCAGTCACACTAGTTTCACAGGTCTTAACAGACCCAGGGCAGGACCCTGACATTCATGGACCTTCAGTCTCCTAAAACAAAACAACTTCCACCCTTTCTATCATGTATCCAGCTAAACTGAGTTTCATCTGCGATGGAGAAATGAAATACTTTACTGACAAACACATGTTGAATAAAATTTGCCATAACTAAAGCAGCTTTCCAGGATATTCTCAGACCAATCCTCCACAATGACCAGCATTCTCAGACCAATCCTCCAATGGTCCAGCACCAAAGTAAACTCACCCAGAAATTTTTTGAACAAAACCTAACTTCCATGGTGGGGAAGGATTAAAAATATCAACTAGGCATTTGAAAAACATGACATCCAAAACACTAACATGCTTATCAATTCACTCATTTAATATGAATGGCTTAAATTGTCCTTTAAAGAGGAATAGGTTGGCTGACTGATACATAAACTGAGACAAGATATCTGTTGCATACAACAGTCACATCTTAACTTAAAGGATAAAAATAGACTCAGGAAATATTAGACTTAAATTTGACCCTACAACAAATAGACTTAACACATATCTACAGAACATTTCCTCCTAATAAAACTTAATACACATTCTTCTCATGAGCCCATGGATCAACCTCCAAAACTGATTATCTTAGGACACAAGTCTAACCTCAGCAAATTTAAAAGAATAGAAATTATTCCTTGTATCTTCTTAGACCATAATGGAATAAAAGTTGAACTCAACAACAACAGGAATCTTCATACTCAAACAAAGTCATGGAAACTAAATAGCCTTAGGCTGAATGATAGCTGGGTCAAAGATGGGATTAAGAAGGAAATCACCAAATTGTGGGGAAAAAATGATAATGAAGAAACACAAATTATCAAAACTTGTGGGATACTGCAAAGGCAGACCAAAGAGAGAAATTTATAGTGTTGGAAGCCTTCATCAATAAAACAAAAGAGAGGAAAGCAACTTAATGGGTCGTCTGAAGCCACCAAAAAAGAAAGAACATGCCAACCCCAAACCCAGAAAAAGAAAAGAAATAACCAAAATTAGGATAGAATTAAATGAAATTGAAAACAAAATAATCATTCAGAAGATCAACAAAACAAACAGTTGGTTTTTTTAAAAAGATCAATAAAATTGATAAAACTTTGGCTAACCTAACCAGAAACAGAAAAGTAAAATCTCTAATATTGACAATCAGAAATGATAAAGGAGAAATAACAACAGACACCAAAAAATCCTCAATAATTACTACAAAACCTCTATTCTCAGAAATATAAAAATCTGGAGGAAATGGTCCAATACCTGAAAGCATGCAACTTACCTAGACTCAGACAGAAAGAATTAGAAATTCTGAACAGACCTATATCAAGTACTGAAATAGCATCATCTATACAGAATCTACCAAAAAAGAAAAGTCTGGACCCTGATGCCTAGGCCAACAAACTTTTAAAGAAGAACTAGTACCTATATTACATAACATTTCCAAAACATAGAAAAGGAAGGACTCCTCCCCCAACACATTCTATGAAGTAAATACCACCTTGATCCCCAAACCAGGAAAAGATCCAATAAAAAAAAAAACTACAGAAAAATATAATTAATAAATATTGATGCAAAAATATAAATAAGATCCTAGCAAACAGAATTCAAAAACACATCAAAAAAATTATACAACATGATCCAGTTGGTTATATTCCAGGTTTCAAGGGTGGTTCAACATACATAAATCTATAAATATAATACATCACATAAATAAAATAAAAAACAAAGACCATAGGATTCTCTCAATTGATGCAGAAAAAGCTTTTGATAATATCCAGCATCCCTTCATAATCACTTAAGAAAATTGGCTTAGAATGATCACTTCTTAACCTGACAGAGGCAATCTACAGCAAAAACACAGCCAGTATCATACTGAATGGAGTAAAATTTAAAACATTTCTACTCAGATCCAGAACTAGGCAAAGATGCCAATTTTCTCCACTGCTATTTTAACATAGTAACATGCTGCATGAAATTCCTTACAGCTGGTCGATGCTGCAGAGGGTAGGACTTGCTTTTATTTGAAATTGTGTGGAGTAAAGGAGTCTACTAACTCATTATGCAAAGTAGCAAAAAATCTTTAATTTTTTCCAGCTTCTATAGCCAGTTCTGCACTTAGACATTGTTAATTAATAATCATATAGATACATTGCAAAGCTTGATTATTTTTACTATAGCACCTGTAAGTCCACTGATTAACAATTATACTTTCTTCTTCATTTTCTACTTTGCTTAAAATGGCTTTCAAGGTGAAACATGTCATCAGCCGTCTTGCCCACGTACTGATAATGTTACAGACCATAGCAGAGGAGAAAGGCTGAATGAATGTCTGCTCTCTAAGACCTCAACTTATCTTGAGGCTGTAACTTAATCTTAAAAGAGCACAAGCTGGAAATGCCTAAAGCATACTTAGGGTTTGTGTGCAACCTCCAAGCCTCTGACTGGCCTAAGATCACGAAGTTTTAATTCCAATGATCTCTCTAGCCACTGTTGGAGTTCTGTGCTGCTCTCTCCTAGATTGTGTTAATTAAGATCTGTACATGTGGGCGGCGCCTGTAGCTTGAAGGAGTAGGGGACTGGCCCCATATACTGGAGGTGGCATGTTCAAACCCAGACCCGGCCAAAAACTGCAAAAAAAAAAAAAAAACTGTACATGCTCACTCTCAGAATGGCAGATGAAAAGGCATATAGGCTTTTTACCTATAGTAACAGAAGTCCTAGCCATTGCAATAAGGCAAGAGAAGGCAATCAAGGGTATCCAAATGGGGTCAGAGGAGATCAAACTCTCACTCTTTGCAGATGACATGATCCTGTTCCTGGAAAACCCCAGGGACTCAACTATAAAACTCTCACAAGCGATCAAAGAATACATAAATCTCCAGATACAAAATCAATACTTACAAATCAGTAGCTTTTATGTACACCAACCATAGTCAAACTGAAAATACAGTCAAGGACTCTATTCCTTTTATAGTAGTGCCAAAGAAGATGAAATACCTGGGAATTTACCTGACAAAGTATGTGAAAGATCTCTATAAAGACAATTATGAAACTCAGAGAAAAGAAATAGCTGAAAATGTGAACAAATGGAGTAATATACCATGCTCATGGCTGGATAGAATCAACATTGTTAAAATGCCCATACTACCCAAAGAAATTTACAGATTTAATCCAATCCCTATTAAAACACCACTGTCATACTTTAAAGAGCATGAAAAAAATAGTACTTCTATTTACATGTAATCATAAAAAACCTTGAATAGCCAAGACATTACTCAGAAATAAAAACAAATCAGGAGGTATCACATTACCAGACTTCAGGCTATGCTATAAACCTATAATGATCAAAAGAGCATGGTACTGACACAAAAACAGAGGAGTACATGTATGAAACTGAATAGAGAACCAAGACATGAACACAGCCACATATCATCATTTGATCTTTGATAAGCCTATCAAAGACAGTCATTGGAGGAAAGACTCCCTATTTAACACATGATGCTGGGTGAACTGGATGGTGACCTGTAGAAAACTGAAGCTGGACCCCTACCTTTCACCTTTAAGAAAAATTTATTCTCTGGATAAAAGATTTAAACTTCAGACATAAAAATATAAAGATACTTAGAAGAGAGCGCATGGAAAATGCTCAAAGAAATTAGCCTGGGAGAATAGTTTTTGGGGAGAAGTTCCCAGGCAATTGAAGCAACAACAAAAATACATTACTTGAATCTGATCAAACTAAAAAGTTTCTGCACAGCCAAGAGCACAGTAAGTAAAGCAAATAGACAATCTTCAGAATGGGAGAAGATTTTTGCAGATTATGCTTCCGATAACAATCTGATAACTAGAATCTATAGAGAACTCAAACTAATCAATAAGAAAAGAACAAACAACCCATTTCTTTCTGGGCAAGAGACTTGAACAGAAACTTCTCTGAAGAAGACAGGTGCATGGCCTACAAACACATGAAAAAATGCTCATCATCTTTAATCATCATCTCAAATCAAAACCTTTGAGATATCATCTAACTTCAGTAAGAGTAGCCTACGTCACAATATCCCCAAACTACACATTGGTATGGATGTAGAAAGAAGGAAACACATCTGCGCTGCTGGTAGGAATGCTAGCTAATATGGCCTTTTGGGGAAAAGTTTAAAGAATACTCAAGGAACTAAAAGTTGGCCTACTATTTGATCCTGAAATTCCTCTACTAGGTATATACCCAGATGATCATTTTGCAACAAAGATATTTGCACCAGAATGTTTACTGCAGCCGAATTCATAATAGCCAAGTCATGGAAGCAGCCACAGTACCCATTGACTCACTAATAGATTAGCAAATTGTAGTATATGTACATCATAGAAACTATGCAACCATAAAATAAAGATAGAGACTTCACATCTTTTATGTCTACCTAGATGGAGCTGAAACATATTCTTCTTACTAACATATCTCCAGAAGGGAAGAAAAAGTAACCAATATACTGAATACTATTATGAAACCAATATATAATCACCTATACATTCATAAGAATGATAAAACACAACTATAGTCCAGAAAGAAGGAGGGAAGAAGAGGAAGAGGGGAGGTGAAAGAGGGAGGTTATGAGGAGGTAAGGGTATTTGATGAGACCTCCTCTAATGTGCATAACGCAATGATACATTTAAAAACTATTAAGAGTAGAGTATAAATGTCTTACCACAACAAACAAGTAAGTGATGTGAAGGTTATATTAAACCAGTTTTATGTAAGCATTCCACGTCATATATCAAATCAGCACATTGTAACCCATTGGGGTTACAATGGGGTTATTAATGCATTAATATGGGGTTATTAATGCATTAATGTACACAGTTGTTATTTAATAAAGAAAAAAGCACAGTTGATCACTGGTTATAGGAAGAAATAGCCTATTCAATTTTAAAACCCCACAGATATTTTAGAAAACATAAAGTGTATGGGAAAACTGCATAGAACTAATCAGTTCTGTGGCTATTACAGATGTACCAGGATGTCCTACAAACAATTATTCTTCTGGCTGATATAAGTTGCAGTTGTGAACAGCCATATCCTTTACTCATTAGATAAGGAGGGTGAATTAAAGTACAGACACACTACAGTAAGACAGACTTATCCTGTCTTACAGGGTAAATCTTATCACTCAGCTTGGGAGCAATGTGAGGAACAGACATTCAAGAAGGAGGAGAAGACCACCATCTTCTGAAACTGAGGAAAGTCTAAATGGGAAGATGTATTTAATAATGAAAATTTTTTGAAAAATCAACAAAGGATGGCATGGTTTGCAGCAGAAGAAATAGAAAGGTGAAAGGACAGAAACCATTTACTACTGTAAGACATGCAAGAGGATGCCTAGACTTCATCCTGGACATTGCTTCAAGTATCACACTCAAAAAAATTACAAAAGGAAATGACTAAAAACATTTTAATTATGAGTGAGACTGGGGAGAGAGGACTTCAGGCATCTCTGGCAGGCGAGATCTTCCCAGAAACTTCCCTTTGGGGACACAGGGAGACAGCATGAGGGTTCTGGACACCCTGAGGAAGGCAAAAGTGGAGGAGATTGGGCAAGTGGTTGCATCTGTTCATTTGGTCTGATCCTGTGGACGGCTGTGGGTGGAAAGGTCTTGCCTGTGAGCCGTTTGGGTTTCTTTTGGACTTGGCACTCAGTTGAACTGCCTTGGGAGAACTTAGGCAGGAGTGTGGAGGGTTTTGAGTGTTGTCTGGGGCCCCAGACTGGGCCACCAAGGCAGAGCTGCCAGTGTTTGGTGGTGAGCTGTGTGGAGCCATTGTGGGAGAACTGCCCTGGCAAGCTCCACCCTCAGGGTCGCATAACAGGCATTGGGTGGGAGAGAGTAATCTAGTGACTGAGCAGCCTAAAGTCGGGGACTGAGACGCCTTGCAGCCTTAGCCCTCAGAGGCATAGGGTGAGACCAGTTTTGGTACACTGAGTAAGTGGATAGCCACTTAAGGGGTGATCCCAGCCACAGCGCTTTCCTGGGAAAGCTTCTGCTTAGCCCAAGTTAGCAATTTAAAGTGTCTTCTAAGCAGGCTGAAGAGGATTTAAGCTCTCCACCCTGCAGGATTTGAGAAATAATTAGAAACACAGGGTCACTCCCTATAAAGATCCAGTAACAACAGAGTGATTCTGCCAGGGCCTGATCTGGGATAGACACCTCCCCAACTCTGAGGATGGTCATAGGCAACAGTGAAAAATAAACATGAGGCAGAATCAACAGAAAAACTCTAGCAATATGAATAACCAGAGTAGATCAACTCCCCCAAGGAACGACAAGGTAGATGAAGCACAAGATCCCTTGCATAAGCAAATGGCTGAGATGTCAGAAGTTGAATTCAGAGTCTGGATAGCAATTAAGACCAGCACAATGGAGGAAAAGATGGAATTAGAATTTCAAGCAGTAATCCAAAAGATAACCCAAAAGATGTCTCAAGACCTGAATGAGTTCAAAGAGAAAATGACCAAAGATATCAACACATTGAGACAAGAAATCATAGCCCTCAAAGATCTGAGAAGTACAGTAGAATCCCTCAGTAACAGAATGGAGCAAGCAGAAGAAAGGATTTCTGAAACTGAAGACAGAGACTTCAAACGTTCCCAAATGCTCAAAGAGATTGAGAAATGGAAGGCAAAAACGGATCATTCTCTCAGACAGCTCTGGGATAACTCGAAGAAAACCAATATTTGCCTTATAGGGATACCTGAAAACGATGAAGTGGCATCACGAGGCACAGAGTCTCTTCTTTATGAGATTATGAAAGAGAACTTCCCAGACATGCCAAGAGATTCTGAAATTCATATAGCAGACAGTTTCAGGACCCCAGCACGACCCAACCGAAATAAGACATCCTCCAGGCACATCATAATTAAGTTCACAAAAGTTAATATGAAAGAGGAAATTCTGAAAGCAGCTAGATGTAAGAAATCCATTACCTACAAGGGGAAGAATATTAGAATAACTGCAGACCTCTCTGATCAAACCTTTCAAGCTAGAAGAGAATGGTCATCGACTTTTAACCTCCTAAAACAAAAGAACTTTCAAACAGGATCCTGTGTCCAGCTAAATTGAGTTTCATTTACGATGGAGAAATTAAATTCTTCAACAACATCCACATGCTGAAGGAATTTGCTATAACTAAGCCAGCTCTCGAGGATATTCTCAGACCTATCCTCCACAATGACCAGTGCAAACCTCCACCACAAAAGTAAACTCACCCAGAAACTATCTGTCGAATTTCATCTTCCACCATGATGAAAGGACTAAAAATGTCCACTGGACTTGCTAAAGATTTATCATTACTTTCAATTAATGTGAAAGGTTTAAACTGTCCTCTAAAGAGGCATAGGTTGGCTGACTGGATACAAAAACTCAGGCCAGATATCT
>CAUYON010031986.1:0-12699 GCA_963573935.1 Arctocebus calabarensis
GCCACAACGCCTGGCCATTTTTTGGTTGCAGCCATCATTGTTGTTTGGTGGGCCCGGGCTGGATTCGAACCTGCCAGCTCTGGTGTATGTGGCTGGTGCCTTAGCCCGTTGAGCCACAGGTGCAGAGCCCAAACCGGGACATCTTAATGCTTTCTTTTAATCCTGTCGATAGGTAGTCTAAGCCTCTCCCCATATGTCCAAGGATTTTCCAGGAAGTTTGTTTCCATGATCACTTTTGGTTCTGCTTCTACTAAATGACCATTTTGCATTTGCTAACTCTTGTCAGCCTGGATAGATTCACACAAGGAGCTCAGCTACTTTTCTTACTTTTCTCCCTCCTTCTCCTTATCTCCTATTTAAAAAAATAAAAATAAAAAATAAATAAATAAATAGAACATGCTTTCCCACAAGATTTTGAGAGAAACTGACTTTGCTGAAGTTTTATAAACATGTAGGGAATGTACTTTGGAGAATTAGAAGCATCTAGAACATAAAGTTTTAAATTCCTATTCCTAAAAAGTCCTGTAATCATCTCTGCAACTTGGCCTATGAACTCCTGTCACGCTGCTCAGGCTTCTAGCTATTCTCTCTCCTGGACTCCATCGCTAAAAGAAAAAAAAAAGTCATATTTTCTTATACAGAAATATTGGAGGCACTCCAAACTTCTCCAAATTCATCTTAATGGCCTTCAAAGACACAGTCGAGGGTGAATAGAGACTTTGCAATTGCTGCTGTCAAGCCAGCCACTGCACATTTTCAGAACACAACTAAATCTTTCATTTTTGATGCCAAGGTAGGTGATAGGGAGAGAGGTTTTAATTCAAATTACATGAAGAATGACTCTCTGGTTATCAGAACAATCAAATAATGGAATTAATCCCAAGAGGAAATTATAATGTGCCATGTTTGAAAGTATTATGAAAAGATAACTAGCAATATTTCCTATATAAAGCCCACAGAAAAGATTAGGTAAAGAAACTGAAAGTTTTTCTTGAAAATATTTTGTTACTTTGTGCATGTGCATGCATTTCCATGTGTTTTTATTTATTCCCATCTTTAGATCGTTAAAAGTTTTTCCACTTTGGCAAACATATCATTGATGATATCTCTCAATTTTTTTGTGCCGGTTAGTTGTCATGTAAACAGTCACTGGACTATAAGCTAACACTGAAACATTTTCATTCAGTAGGCTAGATTCTGAAACTGCAGAGGAGTAAATATCTTTTTCTTTAGAAAAGCACATACGAGGTCTGACAATTAAGTTCACAAACTCATCCTAGACGAAAACTGCAGAGGAGTAAATATCTTTTTCTTTAGAAAAGCACATACGAGGTCTGACAATTAAGTTCACAAACTCATCCTAGACGAAGTGCTACATACGTCACTGCTGAGTATCACAACAGTCACCTTTGAAGTACTCTCCTTGGCCATCTGGTGACCGCAGGGATATTCAGCAATGAGATACGTAGCACTTTGTCTAGGAGGCATTCTCAGACTTAATTGTCTGACCTCATATACTCACTGTTTCTGAATTCACTTTCCTCATCCAAAATTGAAGAGTGCAGATGAAAAAGCTGAAAACTGGCAGGTGAAACTCCTTGAATACTTATGTATTACTTTTAGTTATTAGTGAGAAATAAGTGAATTTATGACTTTTGGACTTTTGAAAATGGCTTTATTAAAGAAGACTTATTTGCATATCATAAAATTCACCATGCTAAGTGTCCAATGATTTTTAGTGAATTTATAGAGTTATGCAACAGCCATCACTGTCCAGTTTTACAGCATTTCTGTTACTAAAGAAAAAGTCCCTCTGGCTGTTTGCAGTCACTTATGTTCCTACTCTCAGCTCCAGGGAACAATCGATTTGTTTTTTTGTCTGTCTAATATTTGCCTTTTCTTAAGATTTCCCGTAAATAAAATCATACAATATGATAGTCTCCTTCATCTAGCTTCTTCCACGTAACACAGCATTTTAGAGTTCATCCATATTGTAGCAGGTTTCAGGAGTCACTCACTTTTATTGCTGAGTAGTATTCCATTTCATAGATACAGGACGTTTTGTTTACCCATTCATCACTTGATGGACACTTGAATTGTTTCGCTTTGAGGCTATTGTAAGTAATTCTATTACGAACATTCATGTGCCATTTTTGTGTAGGTAAACATTTCCAGTTCTCTTGGATATATACCCAGAAGTGGAATTGCTCGGTCATATGGTAATTCTATATTTAACATTTTGAAAAACCACCAAACTGTTTTCCAAAGTAGGAGCACCGTTTTGCACCCCGTACCAGCAATGGATGAGATTTACAATTTCTACTTAGTAAAAACTTCTTGGTGTTATCAGTCTTTTTTATTATGACTATTTTAGTAGGTATGTAATAATAGCTTGCTGTGGTTTTATTTTGCATTTCCCTAATGACTAATTATATTAAGTCATTTCTTCATGAGCTTGTTAACCATTTACATATTTTATCTGTGAAATTTCTCTTCATATGTTTTATTGATTTTTAATTAGACAGTTTATCTTCTCTTTGTGGGGTTATTAGTATTCTTTATGTAGTTGGATGCAAATACTTTACCAGATTTGTTACTTGCAAATACGTTCTTCTAATCTGTGACTTGTCTTTTTATTTTTTAGCACTGTCAGATTTCAAAATAGGAAAAAATGTAATAAACTTAATACTATGTGAGAAATATACTTAATTTCCTAATAATATTAGTCTTTTAAATCCTCAGACACCAACAAGAGTCTGAGTAATAACATAGACAGAATTTCAGAAACTAGAATTAAAATTTACTCCCCAGAGGATGAATTTTAACTCAGAAAAAACCTTTTCTAATAATATATTTTGATATTAGACTAATGGTTTACAGCTGACTGGGGGAAAAGAGGGGCTCGATTTATAGCATTTGCAATTTTCATGGTATATTTCAAGGTACTGATGGTTTAAGAACCAACTCAAAATGTCTTGAGTATTTAGCTATTGACTCTAGAGAGCCAGAAGGAGGGAGCTCTAGCATATTCCTAAAAACCTAAAAACCTATTAGTAGAACATCTGAGGAGAAATTCCTTTAAAAACAAAAAGTGCTGGTGGTGCCTGTGGCTCAAAGGAGTAGGGCGCTGGCCCCATAAGCAGGAGGGTTCAAACCCAGTCCGAGCCAAAAACTGCAATAAATAAATAAATAAATAAACAAAACAAAAAGTGCTGTGGAGGAATCTGCAAAACCCCAAGAATGATGTCACCGATCCTTCACATAATAATGAAAGGAATATTGATTTTTAAAAATCTTCATCTGTAGACTATAAAAATATATAAATAAGAAGCTCTGCAAAAGATGAAAATGAAAATAAAATTATTTTCTGGAACAAGAAATGGAGACTAATTTACAACAGTGGCATCACGATCACTAATCCAGCAAGTAACTGAAGTGAACCCTGGTGGCTCTGAGGAGTTTGCTGGCCCCTCCATCTACCTCTTGCAGCACACAGTCCTGGCCTAGCCAGTCAGAGCATCGCACCCCCTTCTCCCTAACATTGGTTCAGCAAAGAGCAGATGAACTGATCTCTCCAGACCTCTTCCTGGAGCTTTTGCAGGAAGGAGCAAAGAAAAGGAATATCTTTTTGGCTGGAACCACTAGTCTAGGACAATGGAGGCCAGGAGTTGCAATTTTCTTAAGTGATGAGTCATTCTTCATTGCCTTGGAGTTTGGGAGGGATTAAAAGACAATTATACTATCTTCTTCTCCAGGGCAAGTCATTCTCCCTAGCACAGTGATTGGTCCAGAGTGATGCAAGGCAGAGCTGGGTCCTGTCAATCAGCAGCCCAGGAACGACATGCTCTCATCCTCAGGCAGGGACCCAGTGGCCCAGGCTGAGGGTAAAACTAAGACACAGAGGACAGAAAGCCTAGAGAATCCCAGAGCAAAATTCAGAATTCTAACAAAGTCACTCAAAGATGGTTTTACCTTTTCATTTTTTGTGTATGTACATAAATCTCTTTTTCTTGAGTCAGTTTAAATTCAGGGTTTTTTCTTTCTTTTGTAGAGACATGGAGGGTCTCCCTGGGACTACAGGTATATGCCACCACCCCCAGCTAATATTTTTTTGGTAGGGCCTCACTATGTTCAAACTGATCTCAAACTCTTGGCCTCAATCAATCTCTCCACTTTGGCCTCCCAAAGTGCTAGGATGACAGGCATGGGCCACCACACCCCACCTAAATTCAGTTTTCCATGGCAACAAAAGCATCCTATTGATTCACCATCTCTCTGCCCTGGTGTTTGGCTTATTTTTGTTGTTGATGTTAACCTTACTATGTCATTTGACACTGCCATAATGTGATCTGGACTTCAACCATTCCCTTGTCTTCTACCTTTTAAGTCACCCAGGGTGCCTGGAGAGCAAGCATGGAAACGCACAGCCGTGACACATGACGGCTGATCCAAGGTCATTCCTGCTTTATCACTAGCAGCCTCTTTTCATACAGGCCTCTGCAACCTAGGTTGGGACTGTTTATCTTTCTTCTAAGCCTGCATACCATCAAAACATTGCATCTTTAATTACTCACTTACTCCTTATGGAGAACTCTGGCACCTCAGGTGAAAAATACCCTGACTTGGAGCCTAGCCCAGACTCCTGTGACTTTTTCAGGCCTAGTGCTTAGGACACCCCTATTAAGAGAAAGAATCAAATACCTGCAACAGCACTTTGTACTCATTCTTCTGCCTTTTTTTGACAGCTCCGTTCCAATTCTTTTCATGTGCTCTATTGGCCATGCCTGCTCCCTAAACATTAGCATTTCCCCGGGTTTAAGTGACACATAGTAATGCCTACTTTAATTAAATCCACAGAAATTGAGTGCTCAATCCAAATCCCTAGCAGCAAAAACAGGCTTGGAATTCAACTTTCTAAAGTCCAGGACAGAGCTTGGTTAATTTCAAAAACTGATAGAATTGTCCATAATAGCCTTCATTGGCCAGACTCCATGGAGAACTTCATATTTGATTCTGGAGGTGACATTTTAAGTAGAATATTGATACGCAAATACATTCTAACAGTGAAGAAGCCAAAAGGCATTATCAGCTGGGGGGGGGGGGGGGAAGGGATTAGGAATGCTCTGTCTTTAGAAAAATATTCTTAGGAGAGAGCAGACAACAGTCTCAAATACCTAAATGTCTGGGTTGTGTAAAGGAAATAAGATTTATTTCATGCGCCTCATGAAAAGGATTGAGAACAATGAATAAAAGGAACAATTGGCAGGGCTTCAAAGGGGCTCACACCTGTGATTCCAGTACTTTGCGAGGCAAAAGTGGGAGAATTGCTTAAAGTTAGGAGTTTGAGACTAGCTGGGCAACACAACAAGCCCCGTCTCTACAAAAAGATTGAAAATGATTAGTCAGACAAGTAGTGCTGCATCCCTTAAGTCCCACCCACTGGGGACACTGAGGGAGGAGGATCACCTGAGCCCAGGAGTTTGAGGCTACAGTGAGCTATAATCATGCCACTGCACTCCAGTCCAGCCTGGGTAACACTGTGAGAGCCTGTCTCCAAAAACAACAATAAATAAAAATTAAAAGGAACAATTAATTCAATCTTAGTTAAACGCATAATAAATGAGATTTTCAATCATTAGAATTGTTCCCAAATGTAACAGGTTGACTTGTGAAGTAATAAGCTTGCATTTGTAAAAAATGTCAAGTACAGTTAGATGCCAACCTACCTACCCGGGATACTGGAGATACACACTCTCAACTGGAACTCATCAGACAGCTTTTTTTTTTTTTTTTTTTTTTTTTTTGGTGGTTGGTTCCCCTATTTTATTTACCCATCAGACAGCTTTTAACATCCCAGATCTTTTTTTAAATCCTTGAATGTATCTCAAGTGAAATGCAATCAGTAAAATCTTAATTGGCACCGTCTCAAACTTTAGTGTGTATAAATCACCTGGAGAAACCATACATTCACGGCCACAACTTGTCACAGATTGTATTTTAACAAGTCCAAAATGGGGCCCCCAAATTTGCCTTTTCAATGAGATCCAAAAAGATGCCAATTCTGCTGGTTCAAGAGCCATGCTTTAAATAGCCTGGCAAAGCATAATTATTTATTAGATATTTTTGTAAGAGAGGAAAGAAAATCAAAAGTCTTTGAAAGCAAAATGAAGTTAAAAAGTAATGTATACTTGGCATACATATAGGAAATAAGATAGTGTGATGACTACTTCAAAGGAAAAAGAATCCTTCCAAAATATAGGCCACATCTAGCCAACAGTGTGAAAACATTTGGAAAGGAAATTAATTAGTACATATGGCTGTGGGTGTTCATTTCTAACCATACCAAACATTTCATCAAAATCTTTCTTTCAAACATTTGGTTAAGTAATTCCAAAAAGATGATGCCATTTAAACATCTTCTATTTGGGGGTGAGGTACCCACTCAAGCACAGGTACCTCTCCTGTTAATCTCTAATGCCACCTTGAGCAACTCTAGCCAGACTTCTAACACAGCCAAGGTGAGCTTGTCAGGAGTACCAGAAAGTTGTTTGGGACAAATAGTACAATTCAGTTTGTGAATGTCTTTATCCTTGAAGTAGAGACCTGAGGCAATCAACTTAAAATATAAGTTCAAAGGAAATCCTATCCTAGCCATCTTTCAAGGTCCATCCTAAATTGCACTCCATCATTAAATCCTTCCTGATTCCATCAATAAGCTGTAAGCTTCAAATCCTAAACTCACTTTCAGATCTTTTAAGATATTACTTACTAAATCAGACTTTTTTTTTTTTTTTGAGGTTTTCGGTTGGGGCTGAGTTTGAACATGCCACCTCCAGCATGTGGGGCTGGCGTCCTACTCCTTTGACCCACAGGCGCTGCCCTAATTCTGACTTTTAATGTTATTTGCTGTGTGATGTGGATCTAAGCATTCAGTGAGTGAAGCACAAGTATAATACAAATATTATTAAAGTCTGATAAATGATTACATAGACAGAAACAAGTACAGTATCAGAAAACCATGAGATACCTTAGGGTTGAGGGAGAGTAGCTGAGAAAGAACAAAATTGAAAGGGACTCTCTCCCTAGGCCTGGGGTCCAGACCTCACCAGAAATAGTGCAGTTCATCCTGATAACAGAAACAGATAGATTTACTCATTTGCCTTGGCCAGAGAGCTGGCTTGGGATCACCGGGAGAGCAGGAAGCGTTCCTCTAAACAACAGGCAAAGCTTAGATGATCGGTAACCAGGTGCAGGGCATGCACAGTGGGTGGGGATCCAGGGGTTGGTAGGTAAGCCACGGGCCCAGATAGACAATAATGTCTCTGTGGAAACCCCCAGGCTGGTGACAACACACAGGCACACCTGTACAGTGAATTAGGACACTCATGTGGGCAGGAAGAATTTGGGGCACCGGTTTCTATGTCCAGAGATCTATGGGAAGCTTATTGCAAGGCTAGGCTGAGACTACAAAGTTGTCCGCGTGGCTAGTGACCACGCATTCAAGGCATGTGGCCCAAATAGAATTCCAGCAGATGTCCTCAAACCCACTCTATGCACTCAGAATGTGCCAGACAGAAACAGAAGAGGTCCTCTTCCAACATCCTCTACCAGGAAAGCTTAGCATCATGCTCACTGAACAGGAAAGATGTTTCAAAGAAATACATCTGGGGCAGTGCCTGTGGCTCAGTGAGTAGGGCACTGGCCCCATATGCTGGAGGTGGCAGGTTCAAACCCAGCCCCGGCCAAAAACTGCAAAAAAAAAAAAAAAAGAAAGAAAGAAAGAAAGAAAGAAATACATCTGTTATGAGAAAAAGTTATGTTAAAAACTGAATTTTGAGCTTAAAAGTAAATACATAACTGACATATTTATGTAATTAATGGATTGTCAATTCTTTTAAGATTCAAGGACTGAATTTCATCTTTGTAGTCTCTGTGGTGCCTCATTCTTATAAGAAACAATTCTTTAGTAAATATTGAGAACTCCAAGCTGACATCTTTTTGCTGGAACTGATAAGTGATCCTAAAATTTATATGAAAATATAACAAACCCAGAAGGTCCAAAACAATCGCAATAAAAACAAAGTTTGAAAAGTCACACTTCCTGATTTTAAAACTGATTACAGTTATCAAGAATATGACAAAAAGGGAATAGAATATGATGAAAATCTATTCCCACAAGTGGGAAAAAATATTTACATACCTGATAAGGAACTTGTATTCCAAATATATAAAGAATTTTTACAAATCAATAATTAAAAGACAAAACAATCCAATTTTTAAAATAAGCAAAGGAATTGAATAGATGTCTATCCAAAGAAGGTAAACAAATGGTCAACATGCACATGTAAGAGACTCAATATCATTATTTATTGGGGAAGTTCATACATGTTGAAACCTCAGTGATCTATAGCTCTTCACACCCACTAAGATAGCTACAATCAGAAAATACTAACAAGGGTTAGGGAATGAAGAAGGGGCCTTCAGGAATTGCCCATGGGAATATAAAATGGTGCATTCACTTTGGAAAATAGTCTGTGTACTTTCTCAAAATGTTAACCATAGAATGGCCACATGACCCACCAATTCCATTTGTGGGCAAGTGCAACAAGAGAATTAAAAATCATATATCTATACAAAAACTTGACATGAATGTTTATGGCAGCATTAATCACAATAGTCAAGAAGTGGAAACAACTCAAAAGTCGATTAGTTGATGAATGGGTAAATAAAATGTTGTATTTTTCATAAAATGGAGTACAATGGGTTTAAGTTTTTATACATGCCTCACACAAAAGGCCACATATTTTATGATTCCATTCATATCAAATATTGAAGATAGGCAAATTCGTAGAGACAGAGAGTAGATTAATGGTTGCAAGGGGTGGCAGTAGATGGGGAGAGAGAATGGTGAATGACTGTTAATGGGTACAGAGTTTGGGGAGGGAGAGACAAAAATGTTCTGGAAAGTAGAAGAAACTCTGTGTGCGCAATATATCACATATACTAACAACTACCGAATTTTATACTTTAAAAGCAGTGTTCTATAGCATGTATCCAGTTATGAATTATATCTTATTCTGCTAGTTTAAAAAGGGAGAACTAAAATATCGATATTTACTTCCATTTTCTTTCTTCTTTTCTGAGTAGAAAGTTTACATCCAGAGAACATATATTGAAAAAAAAATTAATAAAACTTTCTTTTCTTGGAATAATTAGAACATATAGAAAATTGTAATGTAATAATCATTGACCTCAAATCCTATATGTCCTTATAAAAACCTCTAATTACAATTATTGATTGTCATAAATTTTGAAAACTCACTGAAACAGGTGATACGGTGGCGAGGCTGTGGGCTAAATAACCAGTGGCGTAGTAACACCTGGGCTCTCCCTGGGCTTCCAATTCGACTGTGAAATAGGAAAGCTAGGATTGATGACCGCCAGTGTCTGCAGTTTCCCATCATTTGCTCTAGAAAATTAGCTTTTGTATTTATTAATAAATAAATAGTAATAAGAATTACCTGCCCCCAAATACTTCTTATAAAATGTAGGTGCAACTACAAGCTGCATTTTCCTTATTCTCCGGATAAAGTCTGTGTCTCTTTCTCACACTATGTGTGTACATAAAGTATTATTATACAGTATTTGAATTTTCTGTATTATTTGAAAGAATTCTTTATCCATATAACAGTTGAGGCCTTCTAATTCCATACATCCTTGTATGTACTTTGATTTGATAGATTTTCATTTTCCTCTGAATAAAGTAAAAATACAGGCAGCTAAAAAAAGCATAGCTATTTCTGCCAGCCATCTCCTGGGACTCTGCTCCCTAGTTAGGCAGTTATTTAAACTTGAGTCATTTTACTGTCTTTTTTCCTAATAGTGATCATTTTAAAAACTCACGGCACTTTTCTTTAAAGAAACACAGAAAATAACACAAACCTCATTCAACTGGTCACCATGTTTCCTTGAAACACAGCAGATACCCTTCGATCTATCTATATTTGGATTTAAGTGTATATTTAGTCTTTATCCTAAAGAGCTAAGTGATCTGTGCTCTGAAAGCATGGGCTCTTTTCTTAGTCATTTTAAGAAATTTTTTTTTTTCCTCTTACCGTTTAAAAACAAAATGGAGGCTAAGAAAAACAGTAATTTGGTTAAGGACAGGAAAGGAGGATAACTGGTAAGAAAAAATTCATGGAAAATCAAGTTCCTCAAGTCTGTTGTCTCCACCTATCTGCTCTCCACAGAGCAGAGAGCTGATGAAGCCCACCCTGCTTTTCCTCTGTGAACCCACAACATGTTACTGCATCCTTATTTTATTCTGCTGTACATTATATTCGTTAAATGTCTGTCTCTCCAACTGGAACTCTATTTCCCTGAGTATTGAATCATATATGACTTCTAAATCATACTGAATAAAAATGCAATCATTTCCCAATTTAAAACACCCTTAATTCTCCTAAAATGGGAAGGGATGTATATTCCTTGAACACCCCCTTATACAATAATTTTGTAAAGTAGGGTCTCAATATAATTTGTCAAATTAAATTCACTTGTGAGATCGCTCAGTTAGAGCATATAAAAATAGTCGTATCCTTGGATCAAAATATGACAAGAATTCTATTACCCTGGCCCAGAGGAATTTCAGAAACCCACTAATTTCCTCCTGTCACTTACAGATTTGATTAAAAAGACCATATCAGGGCAACAAGGGATGGGAATGGGACATAACGTGGAACAATGGTTCTTACTCTTTTAGGGTATTGTAGAACCTTTGAGAGTGTGATAGAAAATATGGGTGCACTTCCAGAAAAAATGCTCACATATACACACTCACCATTTTGCATTTAACTCCAGCAGTTTAATAGATGTTCTGTCCTTAGGTGTCTGTCCTCACCAAGCCATCAATTAATAATCCCTCTTTTAGAGGCCTATGCTCAAAAGATGAAGGGTTGAGCAATTGTTCAGTAATTCCAGCTATTCCTCAATTTTAGAGCAAGAAAAAATGGAAGAAAAAAAATGTAGTCTATTTTGAGTATCTACCCAGTCCACAACTTACCAGATGGCTGCTATTCTTTGCTTGTATAAACACAATTAAACAGGAAGAGCACATAATATATTATCCAAACTGAGACACTTTTGAGGGTGAAAGGGGCACTAATAAATAGTTACACCAAGACAACAGAACTATAATCTATATAGAAAAACATTAAATATTTGGAGAGTATATTCTTAAAAATGTGTTGTATCTCTGCTGTCTAAATAACTATCCCATTTTTCCACTCTCTATAACGGGCTAATATCTACTACCATAAAAAATAATAATCAACTACATGAAAACATTCTTCTTTTTATACTTCGGTTTTGAGTAAGTCAGTTAAATATCACAGAGCTCAGTCTCCTCACCAACAAATTCATACATAGAACAGATGTTCTTTTAAGGTATTATCAAGCTCAACCACCCTATAAATTCAATTTTAAAATAAAGATTTTTATCAGGAGTGTTTCTAAGTAAAAATTTCTGAGCCTTCCACTTGGAAGAAAAAGATTTTAAAATCACGCTATTTTTGTAAAAGGCAAATAAACTTAATTCATTAAAAGCTCCTACTAGTTTGTAATCAATTTATAATCTACCATATAATGTCTGCAATTTTGAAGCATAAATTTTACTACACTGAACGCATTATATATTTCCTCATGAAATTACCAAAATGAAGTACCTTTAGTCTCATTCTACAGATAAGGAAAACAGAATTTAGAAGGTTGACTGGTGGAGGAGCCAAGATGGCAATCTGTAGCCAGCTTTCCGCAGAGGTTCCCGTCCAGAAGGAGAGTTAAAGGACAGAAACTCAGCAAGAAAGCCGATGGTTTGGATCTGAGCCAAAAGGAAAGACTGAAGAGAGCACATCAACCCTGCTGGGGCAATCTGAGACCCTGAGGACACAAACCAAAAGGTACACAGCACATCACCAAGCGGACGGGAGTCCCCTCCCCCATGAGTGAGGTTCGCAGTATACTTCATACTTCCATACAAACAAGTGAGCAGAGTTCGGATGTCCTCCCACACTACCCCACGGGAGAGACCCTCTAAAAACCAGAACTCCTTCTCCTACTAGGGTGCTGCAGTGCTCTCCAGCCAGGCATAAAACTGTATATACTCTGTACCTGCAAGTTGGTGTTCCTGGTGTTCCCCTCCACTCTCACCCCGAAGTCTGATGGCCTGTTCCCCACAGAGCCCAGATTCAGGGAGATTTTCTTGAGGGGTGTGGATGGGCACGGACTGTCCCTGAACTGTGCTGGTTTTCTAGCTCAGAGTGAGCTGAGGGAAGACCTGGCTGGTGGGAAGGTCTCCTGAGGCACTAGACGTGTGACCAGCTCCAGGAACAATAGCTAGAGAGCTGCACCCCTGGGGATGTTTTGAGGAGACACTCCCAGTCTTCTGGGCGGCCAGAGGAAGAGGCGGCTTCTCCGGTACCAGTGCCAGCAGAGCAGACCGGCAACCAAGGCACGTGAAGGATTTGCCTGAGGTGGTACTGGCTGGGACACAAAGCAGGGATTAGAATACTCGCAGAGGGGCTGCTTTGCTTAACCTGGCCCTCAAGGGATGAAAGCTGAGACAAAGGGCTGGAACTCACAGACTGAGTAAAACCCATTTGCAGCCCCAGTCTGATCAGGGAAAATAGCCTTGACAGAAAT
>CAUYON010031990.1:0-21508 GCA_963573935.1 Arctocebus calabarensis
GCGGGCGCCTGTAGTCCCAGCTACTTGGGAGGTGGAGGCAGGAGACTCGCTTGAGCCCAGGAATTGGAGGTTGCTGTGAGCTGTGATGCAACAGCACTCTATCCAGGGTGACAGCTTGAGGCTCTGTCTCAAAAAAAAAAACAAACTTTTAAATTCTCATTTCCATCAGAGTAAAGGTCAGGCTTCTCCAGGATACCATCAAGGCAGTCTTCAATAGTGGGAATGCCATGGTCTTTGTCATCAGACCAGATTTAAGATTCCAGCTCTGCCACTCATTTGTTATGTGAAATCCTGATCAGGTTACTTCTCTAAAGTTCCATTTCCTAAGTTCCTAGCAGTAAGCATACTATGCTTCTATGTGTTAGTTTTCTTCATCCCTTTGGTCTGTCTATAAATGATATGGGATCTTACTACATCACCCAGGCTAGCCATGAACCCCTGAGCTCAAGTGATTCTCCTGCTTCAGCTTCCTAAGTAGCAGGGATTCCAGGTGCCACCACCGCACCTGGCTCTTTTTCCATTCAAAGCCCTCGACTAATGACCCAGCCATCATTAATCATTCACGTCTCATAACATGCTGTGTATTCAAACTCTCATGCCTGCTTGGCTTGTTTTCTGTTCCCTCTTGCCCTTTGGCAGGATTAATTGTCTTTCTATATGTACTATAACAAATTTATTAATATCCCTGTTAGTATTTATTACATTGCATTGTCATTATCTGTGCCTTTTATGCCACATCTACTCTTTGAAGGACAACCAAGTTTGACTTTATGAACTCATTGCCTTACACTCAATAATGTTGAAGGACTAATCATGATTATAGCACAGCCCCAGTCTGTGAAGGGAAGGCCATTCCCTCTTGGACCTGTTCATCTCTTTTTCTAGTGTTTTGCATAGAAATTGTACCTGACATATGATAGATGCTCATGAGTATTATTTATATTCAGAAAATATAAGTATTAGGTTTTAAAAGTTAAAGATAGCTCCATCATTAAAAGTTATATATATTAGGCATTTCTAGTAACCCATGCCTATCACACATCTGTCCTTAAATGGGTATTATTTTTTAATTGTTAATATTTATGTGTGGATGTTATACTGTGTTCCAGAATCAAACCCCTCCAGATACAATGGGATTTTAAATGTTTACTTATCATATTAAAATATATTTGGTTATAATGCTAAATGAATTATTTTAAAATTAACTTTTTAATTATCTATAATTAAATTATAATTTAGGGCTCCACGCCTGTGACTCAAGCGGCTAAGGCACTAGCCACGTACACCTGAGCTGGCAGGTTCGAATAAACAACAATGACGGCTGCAACCAAAAAATAGCCAGGCGTTGTGGTGGGCGCCTGGCTATTTTTTGGTTGCAGCCGCTTGGGAGACGGAGGCAGGAGACTCACTTGAGCCCAGGAATTAGAGGTTGCTGTGAGCTGTGATGTTATAGAACTCTATCCAGGGTGACAGCTTGAGGCTCTGTCTCAAAAAAAAATAATAAATAAAATAAATAAATTATAATTTAGATTATTTACAATTTTATTGTGACAACCATGGCATATTTCGTATTTCACTTTGTTGATTTCACATCAACAGTCTTTTGTTGGACTCTTAGACTCTTAGCAAGAAAAGCTATTGTAGAGAGCTTACCGTCTATTAAATTTAAGAGCATGTTCATCTATGCAGTTGAAAGTAGGCTCATGTATACATGTGTGCTATAGCCTATGTGTCAAATACAGGTACAATACAGATACAAAGGTTATTTCTTTTGTTTTAGAAATAGTTATTTGTTAAAGATATTAAAGTATCTTAATTATTCAAACTAAAAACTTCAGTGTTTTTCTCTTTGTTGAGAAACCACATCTCAGTAGCACCCTGACTCCTTTACTTTATGTACTTCTGCAAATGTTTACATTCTGTTAAGATGTTTGCTTTTAATTATTGAAAAATTAGTGTTTGAGGTAAAAGTTTCTAGTTCTGGTTCTTTAGCCCAGCGAGACGCATACTGCTTTGGACCTCAATTTCTTTATATTTCAAACAGAAGAATTAGAGTAGTAGATTATCTAAGGGATCTTCTAGTGCAAAAAGGTTATTTTATCATTAGATTCCTTTGTGTTTTTTACTTTTTCTTTCTTTTTTTTTTTTGTAGAGACAGAGTCTCACTTTATCACCCTTGGTAGAGTGCCATGGCATCACACAGCTCACAGCAACCTCCAACTCCTGGACTTAGGTGATTCTCTTGCCTCAGCCTCCTGAGTAGCTGGGACTACAGGCGCCCACCACAACGCCTGACTATTTTTCTGTTTTTGCAGTTCTGCCGAGGCTGGGTTTGAACCCACCTCGGTATATGGGACCTGTGCCGTACAGCCACAGATGCCACCTTACTTTTTCTTTTTTTAAAGAATGTGAATTTACACATGCTAATTCTAGAAATCCATTTATAACCAATACATATATTTATTTCTAAGTCTCATTAGGAAATGGTCATATTGAGAGTAATATAGGTGATTTAGCAAAGGGGAAGTTATAGTGGAATCATTTATTTAACTTCCATAATATTAAGAATATTAGGGGATTTATAGATTATAGTTCGGTTCCTTTTCTTTTAGATGGAGAAGTTACTTTGCTACTCTACTAAGAGAAATTAAATGGCAAGGCTGAGATAAGAATCCAAGGTTCCTGAACAGTGCTATTTATATTATGACATATGGCCTGGAAGAAAAATCAGTTAACCTCTTTGGTAATGGGATATTTAATCACATTAGTAGAGCAAAGTATTTGTATTAGAGAATAGTATTTCACCATATAGTACAAAACTCATGTGATAGGAATGAACTTGGATTATTGGGTAGAAATAGGATCTCAGGTTAGGTTTCCATCATTAGTCTTAAGTAGACTTTGGTACATAATGGGCTCTCACTGTTCATTGAATGACTGTAGCCTGTTTTCTTTCTTTCTTTTTTTTTTTTGAGACAGAGTTAAACTATTTCGCCCTCAGTGGAGTGCTGCGGCGTCACTGCTCACAGCAACCTCAAACTCTTGGGCTTAAGTGATCTCTTGTCTCAGCCTCCCAAGTAACTGGAACTACAGGTGCCTGTCACAACGCCTGGTTATTCTTTTCTTGTAGTTGTCATTGTTGTTTAGCAGGCCCAGGCTGGGTTTGAACCTGCTAGTTCTGGTGTATGTGGCTGGCGCCCTAGCCTCTGAGCTACAGGAGCTGAGCCTGTAGTCTTGTTTTCAAAAGAATGAATTCAAGGAGGGGGGAGCTGATGGGGATGGCCTTTGTTGCAGGCCCCCTTGGATTCTTGGTCCTATTAATTTTGCTTTGCAGTAAATAACAGTAATGAATTGAACATAGTTTCTTGTGCAGGAATTCTGGAAGTTTGGCATTTAGAATATAAAATTTTGGATTTAGAACTCAAATTCTAAGTATAAATTAGACCTACAGGAACATCTAGATAAGAAATTGAATCAAAGTATTTTGTACAGTAACTGAATTCTTCCCTCCTATTGACTTGATTAACATACATGAGTCATTTGCACATATAATGAAATCCCAAAAGTTAAGTCATAATCTGTCTAGATAAGGCTGAACATGAAACACAAATTGGGTGTTTTTCTCCCAATAATTCATGAAAATGTTTTATACTATCCTTAAAAATAAAAATAATGCAGGGCAGCACCTGTGGCTCAGTAGGTAGGGCACCGGCCCCATATACCGAGGGTGGCAGGTTCAAACCCGACCCCGGCCAAACTGCAAAAAAAAAAATAGATGGGCGTTGTGGTGGGTGCCTGTAGTCCCAGATACTTGGGAGGCTGAGGAAGGAGAATTGCTTAGGCCCAAGAGTTGGAGGTTGCTGTGAGCTGTGTGACGCCATGGCACTCTATTGAGGGTGATAAAGTGAGACTCTTGTCTCTACAAAAAAATAAGTAAATAAAAATAATGCATTTATTAGAACACTCAAAATATTATGTTACCTCAATAAGAACCCCCAAAAGAGTTTGCAAAGTTTATTTTTTTTTGTAGGAGAAAAGGTACCTGATAATATTAACATACAGAATATTGATTCACCCTAGAGTAGTTAGTAAAGTAAATTTTAAAGAGATTGAAGGAAAAAAGGTATCATTTACTGTTATAACATTTCACTATTCATGTTACTTAGTGACCGTAAACTACCAGATCGGAAACTTTTTCTGCGCACACTCCGAAGGTAATTGCGGTATAGCATGACACTAATGACTCGAGCCTGAAATTGTTTTGAGACAATGTAGTAGAGAATCACATCCAGACAGGTGCTGAGGTTCATGAGGAAGGTGGTAAAGGCTCCCCAGGGGTTATAACTATTCTCTTCCCTGGACAGCATTAGGAAAACAAAACAAATGTGGAACGGCATAAAGCAGATGAGCACCTGTACCAGGAGTGTGATGATGATCCTTATAGACTTCTCCTTGACTTTTGGCTTCAGTTTAGATGTCCTACCGTGAAGAAGGCTATGAATAATGACCAAGTAGCACCCAATCATGATGAACAAAGGAATCAAGAAAAAAAATACCAGTCGGGTGAAATTCAGCACATTAATGGCTTTTAGGTGGATGATGTCAGAAATCTTTAGGCAGGTGGCAGGGGTGGAGGCTTTGTCCGGGTCTTCATAGAGTAGTAGCAGAGGGATGGTGGTGGTTAAGGTCATTATCCAGACTCCCACGCATGCCAGCACGGCCTTGCACGTGTTTTTAAGTTCTTTAGCATACTTTGGCTGTACGATGGCCATGTATCTGTCAGCGCTAATAAAAGCTAGAAGCCATAGAGCAATACTTGGATAAAATACCGTGAGAGCTCCAAGAATCTGGCAGAAGTATTCTCCAAATGGCCATTCCCCTTTTGCATAATAAAACATTCGAAAAGGCAAACTCATTATAAATATTAAGTCCAGTAATGCCACATTCATCATATAGATGGTCACGGTGGTTCTCTTCTTGGTAGTACAACTGAAAACCCATAATGCAGTGACATTAACCAATAATCCAATTATGAAGATACAGCTGTAAAAGACAAGGGCTGCGATTTTAAATTCTTCTGGATGTGAGTTGTTAGAAGGGACAGGTTGATCTTGACTGTTTAGGGTAGTCATCTTAAAACTTGTCCCCAGGCATGATACTTAGAAACTCTAAAAATAATTAGAAAAAATAAAAAGGAATAAAACCTTTGGTTGAAAAATAAGTCCTCTGCATTACACTCAGTTTGGCTGTCAGAGCATTTTATGTTGTAGACTCTGTGTATGTGTCTTAGTATTTATTAAGGAATACATTCCTTAGAGATGATTACTAATTTGTACTAATCTATTAAAATGGTTCTGGATGTCACAGTGTACTGGCAACTTCATTCATTTTCTCTTTCCCTGACACTTCATTTCTTTCCAAAATAATAACTTTTATTTTATGTTTTTTCCCTATAGTGTGAAATTGGGTAGCAGTGGTTCTTGTAATAAACATTCTTTGATTTGGACTAATTGGAAAGAGCCATTCTGAAGTTTAAATATTATAAAGTTGCTTGCCACTTGTTAATCATTTTCATTCTGTTTAAATAATTTGCAAAACAGATTAGTAATGTCTAAATGATATATTTTTACTCATTAAACATAACTTCAATATGCAAAATATATAGATAGAAATAGATCTAGAAAACTAATAGAGGAGCCATATACAACTAGTTAATTACTGAACACAGTGATTCTCATGGAGAATGGGAATGTTTCCTTTTTATAGCTATATCCCCATTGCCTACTGAGCATGTAGCAGTACTTAATAAATGTTTAAGGAATGGAATCGATTATAAGTGAAGGTTTGATAATGACCTACAGCTTCTCTTTTCTAGTTTGCAAGTAAAGACCTGCTTATTTGGTCATTAAACCTATTTTTTTTTTTTGAGTGGTAAACACTTCTTTGTAATATTACCTTATGTTCTCTTTAAATTGTCATAGTTTACAAGCACAGTGTTTTGTGCCATGGTCCGCAGATCAAGACCTTGGCTCTTGGGAAGCTACTTTTTAAGGCACACGTTGTGTACGTGTCCTAGAAGTTGATTTGAGCTGGTCTACTGCCAATGCACAGAAAGCAACCCTTTGAAAATAAGCTATTGCCAGCATAGTGACTTTCATATCCTCACTCTGCCTAGGTATAGAAGCTTTAATACTCTTTAAATTTTAAGATTAATTTAAAAAAGACAAGAGGATGTAAGTTGTATGTAAGACAAGAGGATATTAATAAGAAGTTATAGTAACTTGATATATACGTCTAAATCAACAAATTTCCACCAGCTGGGAATCCATTCCAGATAAAAAAGAAATTAGTTATGATTGTAAGCATCGTAAAACCCCTATGTGAAACTTCCCTCATCCCTGGTGCTGCCAAGGACAGAGGCTTTAAAAATAGACTCGCTATTACAAGATGGAACCGTGTGGCATCCCCTTACGATTTAGAGGTGGATGAAAAGTTTCCTTCAAAAAATGTCACTTCTCAGAGTGGACTGTCTTGAATTCAGTCCTGAATCTCTCTTTAGTGGGAACTGTAGGGGAAGCCTGCAGCCTGGTCAGCAGCATCATTGATAATTAAGAATTAATTTGAGCAGTTGCTGTGGACAACCACAAGATGGAAGTTTTATTTTTCTCCTTTCCTAAACTATTTTTCAAATATTTAGGTTAAATACGATTTTGGAGTAGAATTCTATATATTAATGTCTATCAAATAAGGAAGTACTGCATAGAAAAATTACATCTCTAGTGTCATACAAAGGAGAATACCTAATTTGGGAGGCTTAAATCATATTTTTAACCTGAATTAATTTTTAAATAATAGCACTTGTAATGTAAATGAAATTTTGTGGATTTCTTTCTCGCATCAGGCTCCCTTCTCCCATCTTCAACTCTGACTTTTGTCACATAAACTCTGCACTTCTCACTATCCTCAAACTGTTTTTATGTAGCTTATTTTTCATTCCTTTGCATTCTGTTTGAAAAACAGAACAGGAACTTGCATTCCTTTGCTTCTGTTTGAAAAAATACTATAATACTTATGTTTTAAAGGTATAATAGTACAGGTTATACTCTGCAAACACAGAAATTTTTGGTTGAAGATTGAAAAGTGGTATGACTTTCAAGTCAGCTTTTTAAATGCTTTAGAGATCCATGATAATCTGTGGCTTGCACAGTTTATCTTTGTGAAATTATATTTTGTGAAATACACTTATATTTCACGAAGCAATGTAATTGAAACCTTATGATGAAGACTCCTAAATATACTTATGATTCATTATATCACTGTTTTCCTTAAAATGAAAAAAGTTACATTTACTGTTAATGTAAAACAATATTGAAAAAAAATCCAAAGCCATATTAATAATGTAGAAAGATGATTACATAACCTATTTTAACTCTACCAACATAGTGTCAGTAATGTATATTAAAATGATTTTGAATTCAGTAAGTAAAGCATTGTTTCTGATAACAATCTATGATGAAGTTAGTTAAATGCTGCTTACCTCCTGTCCGTCAAAAGGCTGTATTAGAGATGAACATGTTTTAGTAGTTTTCAGCTCTTGTGTTGCTTTAAAAGTTGTTTCAAATGGAACGCTTGGTCTGGGAGTTGGTACTCAGTTGACTGTAGTCACTGCTTTGCTCTTTCAGGAAGTTCTCTCTGAAATATATTTTTTCATCTTGTGACTTTACCCTGGATGTGGTTTTTCTCTTTCACAAATCATTTGTTTATGAAGTCATGTTTAGCATAAGCTCCCCTTGAAATGATGACATTTATTTAAGAGAATCGTATAAAAAGAGGAGTGTTTCTTTGATTTATTTACTTTGATGCTTACAGTCTGCATCATCTATAGAAAGAGAAGGAAAATTGATATCGAACAGAATGGGGTTTAAAGTCTAGTTTCTTTTCTTTCTAAGCTGTGTGACATTGTGTGGTTACTTAAGTACACAATGAGCCTTTTGTTTCTCTTTAGTTTATATACAATTAAATAGAGATAATATCACCTGACAGGCTTGTGAGGTACTTCTAAACAGAATCTAACTCTTTACTACTAAGTTGCTAAAATCATAGAATATCCATTTTTTATTCTCAGACATTTCTTTATGTTTAAAAAAAGGATTCTTGATTTGCTTCTGTTTTGCTGTATACATTTATGCACTTTAGTTTTTTTTTTTCTTTTTTGGCAAGACCTCTTTTCTATTATATGAAAGTCTAGAAATAATTTCTTTTGCATAAAGATTCCCACACGTCTTAGCAGAAAGGACTTTGGAAGTCTTTAGTGAATTAATTTACAAATTAGGAGTGTTTAAACCTAAAAAGGGAAATGAAACCACCGGAAAGGGAAGTGAGCAAACCTGAAACATTGCCTTCGTTAGTTACATTAAATTTTCTAATTTTCTCTTTTCTTTAAAAAAAAAAAGTTAACCCTTAAGTGCTTGTCTTAAAATTTTAATTATCTTTATATTTGGGTATGCATGATTTGTCTACTCTTTAAAGGTACATGAACTTAACTGTAAATTCTTTTTTTTTTTTTAAGACAGTTTGAGGACCCATACTTTTTTTCTCAGACAAAACTACAGTAAGTTGGACCTGTAACAATTATTTAGATCCTTGCCTTTGGTGGTAAAATACTTTGATTGTAATAATTTGCCAGAATGATGAGTTTTAGGAGCATTAGACACAACCATAACAACTATTTCTTGTGTGGATAAGAAAGTTAAGGGTCAGTGAGGGCAGTGACTTGCCTACGAACTCACGGTGACAGCCAGGTTCAGCTTCTTCAGGTGTTCAGCGTCCTTCTCTTTGTCTCCTAGTTACTTATGAGGACGTTGTGTCGGCTTATTCACTAGACATAACTTCTTCATTGCTGAATTACATTAATCAGTTTTCTATATATGGAGTTATATTTTAGACACCACCCAAGAGCTTGATATTTCAGCTGGATATAAAGCTCTTGTCTGCAGACCTGATGTGTCCTTTGCCTTATTCCACATAGCTTGTGGCAGGTTTTCTAAAGTTAGGTACTGATTAGCTTACCCTTGTGCTGTCAAAGTCAGCAGATACAGTGATGGCAAGTAGCTGTTAAAAGAAGAGTCCTCTCGTTAAGCATTGAGTTCTGTACTGTACTCAGGGGCAGTCTCACTTCTAAATTGCTAATCTCTCAGAGAGAGGCAGCCAGGGCAGAGAAGGTCCCAGACGCATGGATTCAGATTGGGGTAGGCTGTCCCTCTTTTTCCATCTTGCTCTTCATTTCAGCCTTCTAGGGCCTTTCCCATCAGCTCTTCCTGCCTTTCTCATGCCATTCCATCAAGTATCACATTTCTTGGCCAGCTGTTCTTTGTCCTTGATGCTGCCTTTTCCACAAAGTTTTCTCTGTCCTCTAAAGCTGGGCTGCTCTGCCCTGGAAGGTCCCTGTGGAGGCCGTGTCTGCTTTGTTATTGCATATTTACTTACCCATTATCCTCCACTAAATTGCATTCCTTGAGAGTTGGCTTGGTATATATTCCTTGGTATATATATATAATTAACATTCCTTGAGAGTTGTGTGTGGTATATAAGAAGCATCTAATATTGATTGCAAAATGAAGTAGATGAAAAAATGGAGGGGTTGGGTGAGGCCTGGACAGTGAATGAGCCCAGAGTCAGCAGCAGGGACACTTTGGTCCCCTGTGCTGTGCGATATGGAGCTTTAGGCAAGGGTCTGAGGGCCTTGCAGCATGTGACACCATTGCCTGTTCCTGGCTCTTCACAGGGATGCTACATCGGAAGAGAATTACTGTGGGAAAAAACGGCCCGAAACCATATGACAGCAAGTGAACAGTGGATCAGGGATTAAACTTTGAATGTCTCGTTTGCTTTTTAAATACTTGAACCTAATGAATTTTGTGTTCAAACAGAGGGACTTATTTAGGAGCCATTCATACAGCTTTTACTTCCTCACTTATTTTGGAATAAAAGTGAAAGAAAAATTTTTTCTCCTCGCAGAAGAGAGATTTCACACATGTTCCCAGAGACTATAGGGTTTCCTTTCCTTTATGAAATAATCTGTTTTAGTTCCAGTTTTGGGTTTTGGTTTTGGTGTTAAAAGCCCTACACGAATTTTGATTTTTAGTACTAGAACTCAGTTTTTTGAGTAAGTATAATTCAGGCAGGCCAATTTTTTAATTAGAAATGATGTAGTTAATGGGTTTATACAGCAAATCCCTATCGTAAAACTTGCTTATATAGTAGAGATTTGTCTTTGCCACAGATGAAATAATATTTCCTGTTCTTAACACAGTTCGTTTACCATCCTAGTGTGAGGGTGGCTTTTCCTTACTGCTTCCAAGTAGTCAGGCAACAGTTGTTAACTGTTTATGTGTTCCAACATGGGGGCAGTCTGCACTCCCACCCTGAGAGGTTGGTAAAAGCCAGTCCCCAGGGAGAGGCTCTGAGGCAGGAGGTGCTCTGAACCAGTGGGAGAATCTTAACCTTTGGCTCTGACATTCTTCATCTTTGATACTGCACAACTGTTTCCTCCTTCTGTATTTCTCAAACTTGCATCTAAACTGACTACTCTTTCTGGGGGGAGCATGTGGGAGAGATAAATTGAATGATAGGAGTTTCCGAATAAAGGGGAAACTCTTTTTTTCTTTATTTTTTGACGCAGAGTCGCACTTTGTCACCCTGGGTAGAGTGCCATGGCATCATCATAGCTCACAGCAACCTCAAACTCGTGGGCTTCAGCAATCCTCTTGCCTCAGCCTCCCAAGTAGCTGGGACTACAGACATCTGCCTCAACACCCAGCTGGTTTTTCTTATTCTTAGTAGAGTCGAGGTCTTGTTCTGGCTCAGGCTGGTCTCAACCTCCAGCAATCCACCCACCTCAGCCTCCCAGAGTGCTAAGATTACAGGTGTGAGCCACCATGCCTGGCCAGATTGAGAAACTATTTGGCTCAATGTGTTTTTTAAAAAAGAATTTCAATAATTTATATACTCTTATAGCCCAGTTAGCATAAACTTCCTTTTAGTTTCATTTCCCAAATTGTATTGTAAATATAACATTCCAATATTCCTGTTCTGTAGCAATTTGAGGGGGGGGGCAGTTTTAAAGTTTTATTTACATACAGACATTTAGACAATTCCTTACCTCACAGAAAACAAGTTGAGCCTGAATATAACCATATATAAATGATAGATAATTCTAGTTAAAATTGATATGAATGAGCAAAAATGAAAGTAGAGTCCCTTAAAGAGTCTGTCATCAAGAAGATCTTCATAGGAGAAGGCCCCTACATGGCAGTGAAATCAGCCCTGGAGCCACTGAAGTCCTTCCTACAGGGCCCCAGACCAAGTGTGACATTTCTCTAACTGAACCAAGCAATCAGAGTCATCAGGCAGCAGATGGAGTAGAACCCCATGGTTATTGTGAGGTATGTGACCTCCCACTGCAGATTCTGATTTCACAGTTAAAGGAGGTGCCTGTGGAGATGAATATATAATAGTTTCCCCTTATCTATGTTTTCGCTTTCCCAGGTTTTAGTTATGCTTAGCCACAGTCCAGAAATATTAAATGGAAAATTCTAGAAATAAACAATTCATAAGTTTTTAATTGTGTTCCATTCTGCATAGTGTGACAAAATCTCAAGCAGACCAAACAAAAATAAAGAGTTCAGCTTAGGTAGTCAAACTGTTTGGTGGGGTGTGGGAGCATATAATAATGAAAGTTCCCCCATCTCTCACGCGTCTGTACAGCAGCACCCTGGGACTTTTTTACTCTCACCATCCTTAGGTCCAGAGAGAAGGGACCCCTGTCAAGTCAGCTGCCTTGAACAGAGTAGTGATTTTCTGCTGAGAGACAGTAAACCTGAAGTTCCCTTGCAGGAAGGAACCAGGGGAATAAATACCCTGACCTTAGGCTCTCCCATTAGCAGGGGGCCCTTTGCATTAGTGTGGAATTTGTATCCATCAGCCTCTGGGATAGAGAGCAGGCTGGAGAAGAAAAAGAAGCAAGTGGATTTTCCAGAATGCTGTACTTTTCTGTATGTGTGTTTTATCTCTCTCTCTCTCTTTTTCTAAAAGAGAACAAGTCTTGCTACATTGCTAAGGCTGACCTTGAACTCTTGGACTTGTAAGATATTGAAAAGTGGAAAAGTGCTGCAAAGAACCAGGCTGAGTAGATTTAATAGCAGAGATTCATCATGAGCATCTGCAAGCAGATGGGCTGCCATGAAAAGGGAAAATGGCAACGGTGCCAAGTTAGGGTGAGGAGCTCCTTTAAAGTAGTTCAGGGAGTAGTGCACACGTAGCTGAGGTGATGGGTGTGCTATGAAAGAGACCAGAAGCCATCCGCTGGAGACCTTGTGAAAAGGTCAAGGGTTATCTGCTGGAAAGCTTCTGTAACCTGGAAGGAATGTTTTAACAAAACCAGAAAAGCAAGGAGAGTTTGATTCTTTGCTTAATGAATGTCCAGACACACCAGAGCTAGAGAAAGACTAACTGGGCTCAAGTGACCCTCCTGCCTTAGCCTGTGCAAGTAGCTTGAAACTACAGGTGTGTGTCACTGCACTCAGCCCATATTCAGAATGGCTTTTTAAAGAAAGCGTGGGCTTTGGAGTCAGCAAAAACTGGGTTTGAGTTGTGTCCTTACTTCTTATAAGCTGTTTCTATGAGTAATTTGTTTTTTTACCCACCTCAAGTCTCTATTCTTATCTGTGAATTGCCTCATAGCTTATGTAAAGTAAAGTAGTTGCTATACACATCAGTTACTAGTTCTCTTGGGCTCTCTTGTCTGAAATGTCCCTTCTTTATAGCATCACAGCTCATAGCAACCTCAAGCTCTTGGTCTTAAGCAATTCTCTTGCCTCAGCCTCCCAAGTAGCTGGGACTACAGGGGCCCACCACAACACCTGGCTATTTTTTGTTGCAGTTGTCTTAGTTGTTTTAGCTGGCCTAGGCTGGATTTGAACCCACCAGCTGCAGTGTATGTGGCCGGTGCTGTAACCACTGTGCTACAGGCGCCAAGCCTTGTTTTTAACCTTATTTTAAATTTATTTTTAAGTCATTTCTCAGAGAGGTAATAATCAACCTGCAGAAGAAGCTGTAAATATTGTGCATGGTTTTCTTTTTCTTGGTACTAAAACCACATTGACCTGGATTACTTAGCAGAATTGTTTGCCAAAAATGCTCCCTCTTATGCTTGTAAGATAAATCTAGCACTAAATTCAGTTGAATTTTTGCAGCAGTGTTGCCTTATTATTGCCGATACTTTTATTATGGATATGCTTTAAGAGAAAGACGTTTGTGACTTTTGGCTCATTACAGCCTCTTGCCCTAGCAAGCCACACAGTCTCAAGAGCATCTTAAGAGAAAGGGAAAGACGTAGGTGCGGAGGTGCACACTGAGTCCACCTACCAGGCAGCTACTGGTTTGCTTCCCTGGAGGCAGCGGCATGACCCTTGGGTTACTTCTGCTTGCTCCTGGTGTAGGATTTGTTCTTCCAATGTTAACTTAGCATCAGTAATCAGGTTTCAAAGCTGGAGTTAAGTGACACAAGTTTCTTTTGTGGCTACTGATCCCTGATTGCACTCTCATCTCCTGTCATCTTCTCTTCATTTTGCATGTGTCTTGTGAAGAAGGACCCAGCACGTGCATCTTCGCACATTTCCGTGCAGCTCATGTCCTGCACAAATTAGGCCTACTGTAAGAAATTCTGCCATGTATCAACAAATGAATGGCTAACATTTCCAGGTAGATGTGATCACGAAGACCTATCAAATAAAAAGAAGAAGGCAACAAAGAAATAGGTAGATTGGGATTGACTGTGTATAGAGGCCTTAAGGTGAAAGGGTTGTACTAGAGAAGTTGGTTGCGGCTTACTTACTGCAGGAGCACTCTTGTTAATTGAGCATGAAATAGCTGCAGATTTCCTGCCTGTGGTCTCTAGTTCACCACACTGGCTGTCCTGACATAAGTACTGTGCTATTACTGCCATCTACAGGTGATAAGGGATCTTGGAGCTCTTCACCTTTACCTGATTGGAAGTCTGGGTGAAATCAAAATAATTTAAAAATCTATTAACCATCTACAGGTGATAAGACTTATGTAATAGACATATCCTCATTCCTCTGAAACAGTTTGGCCTGTAGACTGTTTTCTGCCCTTGTTAGAAGCATCCTGTCTTTTCTAGGAAACAGTTTTCCTCTGTAGGACTATGTATTCTTGGGCTGAGGTCTTGACAAAATTCCATTTTTAATGTTATTTGTGACTGATATTATATCAAGATATTGAACATAAAGGTGGCCCTGGGACAAATTTGGCATGTTTTAACTATATATGCCGTCTGGCACGTATCCAGCCACGTATGTCTCTATTTTTCTTAGTACATGGCTGGATACTTTCTGGACTCTGTATGTGTGTGTAGTTTACTAATGTCAGCTTCATTCACATTGTTGTATAGCCAGTCTCTCAGACTTCATCTTCCCAAATTGAAGCTCTTACCCCACTAAACGGTAACTCTTCATTGCCTTTTCCCTTATCCCTGGCAACCCTCATCTTATTTTCTGTCACTACAAATTTGACTACTCTAGGTACCTCACATAAGTGGAATCATATAGTATGTGTATTTTTGTGACTGGCTTATTTCACTTAGCCCTATATCCTTAAGGTTCTTCCATGTTATAGTGTGTGTTAGAATTTCCTTCCTTTTTAGGACTGAATGATTTTTTAATGTGTGGATATACCACAATTTTTTAATCTGTTCATTCATCAGTGAACACTTGGATTGTTTGGCTACTTGTTGGCTATTGTTAGTGATACTGCTTTGACTATGAATGTATAAATATCTCTTCGAGACTTGCTTTCAGTTCTATTGGTTATATCTCCAGAAATGGAATTGTAGATCATGTGTTTTCTATTTTTAATTTTTTGAGGACCTGCCATACAGTTTTCCCTAGTGATCATGCCATTTTACCTTCTCACCAGCAATACACAAGGGTTCCAGGTTTTCTCTATCTTTGCCCACACTTATTATTTTCTTTCTTTCCCTCCCTCCTCCTCTCTCCCTCCCTCTCTCTATTCCTCTCTCTCTTCTCTCCTCTCTGTCTCTCCCTCCCTCTCTTCTTTCCTTCTCTTCTTCTCTCCTTCTCTCCCTTCCTTCCCATTATGGGTTTGCTTCCCATTTCCCTGATTACTAGTGACACTGAGCACTTGGTGTGCTTTTCATCCATTTATATATCTTCTTTGGAGAAATGTCTATCGTAGACCTTTGATGATTTTTTAGTTGAGTTGTTTCTTTGTTGCTGAGTTGTGTAAGTTCCTTATGTAGTCTAGATTTTTATCCCTTATATATATTATTTGCAAATATTTTTCTCTATTCCATTGTGTTCTTTGATGCATAGTGTTTGGGGGCTATAGTTTTAGATCTACCCATTTATCATATTCTGATGACAAGGATGAATTTGTAAGCTTTTAAAAAGATTTTAAATGCTAAAAGTGGGGTATGGTAGGCTATCCTGAGTAAAAATAAGTAAGTTTTTCTAAGACTTTCCCCCATGTTCCCCATGACTTAATCCAAAGCAGCATTGCTCTGCAGTGCTCAACACCCTTGTTTCATCTAGGAGGTTATAAAATAGGGCAGGAAGAAACAAGTTCTGTTCCGGAATCACCTCATTTCAGAGCCTTCCACTTGTAGTGCTGCTATCTAGTGTTCTGAAACAAAACTATCTGCCTTTATTATTATAACAAGGAAATGAAAGAATAACATTTACTGGGTTGGTGCCCATAGCACCATGGTGCTAGCCACATACACCAAGACTGGTGGGTTCAAACCTGGCCCAGACCTGCTAAACAACAATGACAACCGCAACAACAATAAAAAATAGCCAGGCATTGTGGTGGACACCTATAGTCCCACCTAATTAGGAGGCTGAGGCAAGAGGTTTGCTTAAGCCCAAGAGTTTGAGGTTGCTGTGAGCTATGACACCACTACACTCTACCTAGGGCAACATAGTGAGACTCTGTCTCAAAAAACAAAAAATAATAATAATAACATTTACCATTTTATAGCATTCTTGTTCTCTGCTCTGTTCTGATTAGTACTTTTGCCAATGATTAATACCAAAATATCTGGTTTTGGTATTAGGGTCATGTTTGCTTCAGAGAACATATTGGGGGGGATTCCTTCCTCCTCAATTTTTTGGAATAATTTCTTTAGTATAGGAATAAGCTCTTCTTTGAAAATTTGATAAAATTCTAGTGTGGGACCATCCAGACCAGGGCATTTTTTTTTGTTGGGAGATTTTTTATTTAGTCTATTAAATAACAAGGTTTAACTGAAATAAACTCTTCAGTTGGAAAGTTTTTAAAACAGGTTAGAAAAACTTGGCAAGAATCAGACTGCTTAGATCAGGAATGAAAAATATGGAAAAATGTTGAATGGATTTAAATATGGCAGACAAATTCCGTGTCGAGAACAGGGCAGAAGTAGCTATAATTTTACTGGGCAGATGTTAAAAGTCAACAGTTTTAAGCATACAGATATGGGAATGTTTAAAGAAAACATGCTCACCTATAATTTCAGAAAAAATTCACAACTAAAATATTCTGAACATTCATTTTTAAAATGCCCCTTCCATAGCATGAGTTTCTTCTGAGAAGCAGTTATTTTCTCGATTACTAAAATACCAAATTGTACATTGAAGGGACATATTAAATACATGGCTAAGAACCCAGGCTGAAAGTAGGAGGAATGTTAGTCCTGCCATTTATTCTACTTGAATTATTGATGTGATCTATCTCTTCACAAAATGGCCATTTGTCCATTTTGTGCTGTTAGTTTTGTTCAAATACTTAATTTGGTTCAGAAGTCTACTGAGCAGAGCAATGTAAACATTATGTGTGAGAGGCTGGCCTGGCTGAATGAAGGTCTTGGTATCAATCCATATGATAAATATTAGAAATAAAGAATTCTTTTTTGTTTTTACATCAAAGTGAATATAAATGGAATTTTTAATGTTTTCTGGAATTTTCTTCTACACTTCTTGGATCACACTGCCTCCTGCATGGAGCTGCTAACTCCCTGTTTGGAAACCATCAGCGTATACTCTACCAACAAATGAAGAGTGCACCCCACTTTTCACACACAGCTCTACATGTTCCACCTTGACCACACCCCCACTACATGGCCCCTTCCATTAAGAATATTCCTATTCATTCTTTATAAACTTTTGGTTCTATAATGAAACTTTTGCTCTCATTATATCATTCTTTTGATGTTAATCTAATTTCCTTGTCCACGTCGCATGAAATTTCAAATAGAGAGAGAGTTGGCTCCAGTGTTTGCTGGTTAGGATGAGAGGAGTGAAAGAGATTGATGGAGTTTTACAGGGATGAATGGGGGAAAGTGTTCTTTGCCAACTAGCTCTAATATTTTTCCCAGTGAGAGTCTGTCTTTTTGCATCCTGGGTTTTAACATTAAATGTTTACGAACAAAAACAAGGAAACACTCTTTCTGATTGAAGTGTTTAAAAACAGACAATTTCTTCATTACTTAATTGTGCAGCTCTTCTTATGGGTGGAACCAAAAGAAAATTCCATATATTAAAGAAATTATCCTTTGGGGTGGTGCCTGTGGATCAAAGGAGTAGGGTGCCGGCCCCATATGCAGGAGGTGGCGGGTTCAAACCCTCCCTGGCCAAAAACTGCAAAAAAGAAAAGAAGAGAAAAGATATTATCCTTTGCAGTGTAATATAATATTTAGAGTAACTGTGCAGGCTTGTATTTTGTCTGTGGATTATTTGGTATTTAGTGATACAGGGACTCTGGGTACTAGTTTTAGTTCTTCACAAAGAAAATAACTTCATAAAGAAATAGTGTGAGCCAACAATTAAACAAAGATCATTCTTTTTTTTTTCTTGAGACAGAATCTTACTTTCTTGCCCCCAGTAGAGGGCTATGGCATCATAGCTCACAGCAACCTCAAATGCTTGGGCTCAAGTGATCCTCTTGCCTTAGCCTCCCTAGTAGCTGGGACTATAGGAGCCTGCCACAACACCTGGCTACTTTTTATTAGAGCTGTAAGGTCTTGATCTTGCTCTGGCTGGTCTTGAACTCGTGAGCTCAAGCTATCCACCCATCTTGGCCTCCCAGAATACTGGGATTGCAGGTGTGAATCACTGTACCTGGCCAAAGATTATTCTTCATCAGTATAAAACCATACTCATGTTAAAAAAAGTAGCTAAGAACATTCCTTATTAGTATAAAATTATGTGATCTATACATTTTTTATTTTTTTTGAGACAGAGTCTCAAGCTGTCACCCTGGGTAGAGTGCGATGATGTCACAGCTCACAGCAACCTGAAACTCTTGGGCTTAAGCAATTCTCTTAAGTAGCTAGGACTACAGGTGTCCGCCACAACACCCGGCTATTTTTTGGTTGTAGTTGTCATTGTTTTTTGGCAGGCCCATGCTGGATTCGAACCCACCAGCTCTGGTGTACATGACTGGCACCCTAGCCATTGAGCTACAGGCACTGAGCCTGATCTATACATTTTTATAGTTGAAGGAATCTTATTTTGTGGATGAAGAAAATGAAGTCTGTCAAGGTTAGGGAACTTCCTCAGGATCATAGAGTTTGTTATTGCAGATGGGGCCAGACAAGTTCTCTTGATTCCCAGGTCAGTGTGCTTTCAGTAAAGGTGCTCAATTAAATGTTTACTTAAACAAAAAAGTACAGACATTAACTGCATTTGTGTTAACAGGTATGAAGAGAAGTGTCTCCCGCAGGGCCAAGCCCAGGGCACGTGTCTGTGGCCATTAGCTGTGCTGGGAAGGATTTCAATGGCAGAAATAATGACAGGAGAGAGCCTGGTTCATGTACATGGTGCAAGATAACATTCCAGAAATATGGACAAGAAACTGTAGCAGTTTGTTTCCCTGCAATGTCCAGGGTCTGATATGTTTTGGATTAACAGTATTATTGGAATTAACTCCAAAGGCACAAGGTGATGGAAAACAGATGGGTTAGCCCCCACTTTGCACCACACACATTCCCTTACCCTTCTATTATACCCTTCTATTATAAAGATTAAAGAGTAGAATGCAGAATGTCTATATACATAATTGTGACTCAGTGCCTTTCAACTCTTTTTACCTATTGACATATAAATTATGGGAGTTATGTGTGCCACATCTCCAGCAACCTTCTTTTACTGCCCACCCTACACCATTCCTCCTACTTCCTTCTCCCTACTATATACCCACCCCATTCTACATTCCCCACTCTGGTTATTTATGTATGTTTTAGAGACAGTGTCTCACTTTGTCACCCTAGTAGAGTGCTGTGGTGTCACCAGTCACAGCAACTCCAGCTCTTGGGCTTAGGTGATTCTCCTGCCTCAGCCTCCCGAGTACCTGGGACTACAGGGGCCCCCACACTGCCCGGCTGTTTATCCCACTCTGTATTCCCTACTCCGTCCCCCTCGCTGCTCATCTGCAGCTCAGCACACCCCACTTCCATGTGTCCTACACAAAGGGGATTGTTTTTCAATCATTATGACTTTTAAAAATAGAAATACATTCAAAAGCCTTCTTAAGAATAATCCCCGTTTATTTTCTGTATTCGACACTCGACTAAATAATCTTCCCCTATGGTTTCAGACATTCTGAAAATAGGCCCAGCATGACCAGTGTACTTTTAGGAATGTGTAGGGGGTAGTCAGTGTCACAGAATGACTTCTGTTCATTTAAGAAATACTCACTGAGGCTTGGGGCCTGTGGCTCAAGCCACTAAGGCACCAGCCACGTACACCTGAGCTGGTGGATTCAAATCCAGCCCATGCCCGCCAGACCACAATGACGGCTGCAACCAAAAACAAACAAACAAAAAGAAAAATGTCCAGGCGTTGTGGCAGGCACCTGTAGTCCCAGCTACTTGGGAGGCAGAGGCAGGAGACTCACTTGAGCTCAGGAATTGGAGGTTGCTGTGAGCTGTGATGCTACAGCACTCTATCTAGGGTGACAGCTTGAGGCTCTGTCTCAAAAAAAAAAAAAAAAGAAAAGAAAAGAAAAGAAAAAAGAAATACTCACTGAGCTGGATGTAGTGGCTCACCCCTAAAACCCTAACACTCTGGCAGGCCAAGGCAAGTGGATTACCTGAGCTCACAGGTTCGAGACCAGACTGAGCAAGGGCGCAACCCCGTCTCTAAAAACAGCTGGCATTGTGGTGGGCGCCTATAGTCCCAGCTACTCAGAAGGCTGAAGCAAGAGAATTGCTTAAACCCAGGAGTTGTTTGAGGTTGCCGTGAGCTGTGACGCCATGGCACTCTACTGAGGGCAACATAGGGAGATTCTGTCTAAAAAAAAAAAAAAAAAGAAAAAAGAAATACTTCCTAAGCATGTCCAGGCAATTCATTCAAGTAGGGGTATTAATTAGAGTAAGGCATGATGGTTCCTGCTTTCTTTGCTTACCATCTAGCAGAGTAGCTAGATAGGGCCTGGAAAAGTCTACTCTGACAGTCAGTGTGGGCAGATTCTCTGTAAAGGAAGAGAAGCAAAGTCATCAGGACTCTCTGGAGAAGCCCTAAACCAAGTGCTTAAGGAGGACTTTGTGACTCTCTGAAGATCAGCTGTATGTGGAAAGCCCTTTGAAGCGTGGAGAACTGTGGCTGTGTGGTGCTCAGGACGGAGAACCATGGTCGGGAGGAAAGACAAGCCACAGACCTGGGGACACTACAAGTGACCTGGTGGAGAGACAGGAAAAACTCAATTCTGGTCACATTTGTGCCGGTAGTTCCCAGTCGGTTTCCTGAAAGTCCTACCTAGCCTAAGCATAGATATATTTCCTTTTTCAAATGAATTAAGTTTTTTCAACTTGAGTGATTTCTCATGAAGGTATAGATTTCTGGGCTTTAACAATTGGAAGACCTGACAAAGCTCCCTTTACTTTCCCACGTGGAAGCAATTTGAGTGAGCTGCATAGCAGCAGCCGCAAATAGGGAGCTGGTTTCTCCAGTCCCCACTCACTCCCTGGTCATGCCGTGTGTGGTCTCACCTGAGCCTGCGTCAGCCCCCACTACTTAAAATTCCTCTACCTAGTTATGTTTAATAAAACACTAACATAGGTACTATTGTGAAGGGATTTTGCAGATGCAGTTAAAATTCTAAGTCAATTGATGTTAAGATACAGAGATCACTGCCTGGGCATGGTGGCTCATGCCTATAATCCTAGCACTCTGGGAGGCTGAGGCAGGTGCTTGACTCAGGAGTTCAGAACCAACCTGAGCGAGAGTGAGACCCTGTCTCTGCTAAAAATAGGAAAACTCACTGAGCGCCCAGGGCGTTGTGATGGGCACCTACGGTCCCAGCTACTGAGGAGACCGAGGCAAGAGAATCGTTCGACACACCTACGGTGCATCTTAGCAGGGGACTGGTGAAACTTATTAAAGGTAGAGTATCAATGTCTTTATATAGTGATCAAGAAAATGCCATGAAGGCTATC